>VWYN01019162.1:160591-208773 GCA_013400075.1 Hippolais icterina | reverse complement strand
GAAATGCGGCGCCCCCGCCGCGCGAAATAAGTCTCGGGCATGCGCGGGGGGCCTGCGCGATGGGGCGGCCGGCACGCGCTGTGGCACCCTCTCACACCGTCCCCTTCACACCGCTCCCTCCCGTTACCGCCCCCCTCACACCGTCCGTGTCACACCATTCTCCACTCAGCCCCCCTTCGCACCGCTCCCCTCACAGCCCCCCTCTCAGCCCCCCTCATACTGCTCCGCTCACACCGCTCCCCTCACATCGCCCCCGCCGTGCCCGGCCCGCGCTGCCCCGCTGGCACCGCTCCGTCCCTCCAGCCGGGCAGGGGTGTCCCCACGGGAACCGGCTGCGCGTGGAGGGCGCGGAGCGTCCCTCTCTGGAGTCATTCCAAACCCACCCAGAGATGTCCCTGTGTCACCTGCTCCGGGTGGCCATGCCGTGGCAGTGGGTTGGCCTGGATGATCTCCGGACGTCCCTTCCAACCTCAGCTATCCCGTGGTTCCACGATCCTGTGTCCAGCCTTTGTCCCTCTGCCCGGTCTCCCCTCATGGCCCAGGGCTGCCTCGTCCCTCACGGCCTCGGCTGCTGCCGGGCGCTGCCCCTGCCCAGCCTTGTGGTGGGTTGTGCTCCTGCTGTCCCTGAGGGGAGCCCGCACCCCTCTGCCCCGGGATGGCGGCTGTGACCCTTGCCAGGGTGACCCTCTGACATGACTGGCACAGATGTTGAGGCTGCGGGCAGAACTTGTGGCCGCCCACCTGTAGCTCACCTGTCCTTGGCTCTGCCCACGCTGTGTGTGTGTGGCCTTCCGCCTGTATCAGCCTCGGCTTTGTTGTCTCCCCTCTTCATGTTCCCGGCTCCGTGGTGTTAGGGCATATTGCCCGTGTCATCATGGCATCAACAGGAATGAACGAATCCGCTTTTTAAGTTGGTTCTTATGGTCACTCTTCTCACCTGGTGATTCTGTCTCCTGCCCAGGAGAACCTGCTGAGAGAATAGACGTGGAAGGAGAATGGCATGTGGAGCTGTTTGGTCTGGCTTTGGGGAGAAAGCATTAGGAGCAGAGCCCTAAGGGACATTTGCTAGGAAAAGAGAAAGGCATAGGAAGAGCAAGGAACAAGATGGGAAGGAAACTGCAACCTGTCAAGTCTCAGTATTCAGAATGGAGAAGAGGGGCTCTGGAAGCACAGCAGTGGTTTTCCTCCATCTACCGGGTGATCATGCTATTTGTGTAGTTTGAAATATGTTGGGGGAGATTGGAAGGGCAGGTAGAAAAAGAGAAATCATTTAATACTCCTTCTCCACAAAGAACCTTCTGTACAAGAACTAAGTCCTGTAGCTGCTAATCATTCCTCCACTGAGATCCCCAGCAAGGGGAACACACACAGGCTGAGTGTATTTTTCCAATATTCTCCCTCTGGGCTGCTCTGACTCTCGGGGGATGAGGCTCTGCTTGGCTGTATAATACGTTGTTTACTCTGTACCCTTAGGCCACCAATCGAGTAATACTTTAAATATGTTTTCTATGAGTATTGAGCGATTATGTGAAATACTGGGAATTGTATACACCATCTGTATCCAGAAGGCAAGTGACACCTTTGCCACCTTTCTGCACACCACATCTCCTGGACAGCATGCAGTGACTTTTAAGCTGGTGTGAGCCAGAAGAGGAGGAAGCACAAAGCTGTCGGTAACCCGAGAGTGTGGGAGCGTGTACCTTACAGAAGGCCACACTGCTCATTGCAGAGGCACATGGCTAGTTTTTAAACATTCTCAAATATCAACCTAGAGAACATCTCCTAATCTGACCTTAGATCTCCCTGTTCAGATTTTTTTTTGCTGTTTAACAAATGCATTTCTCTCTCTTTAGGTTCTTTTGTCTCATAGCTGCCTGCCAGCTCTATACAATCTGACTATACAGAAGCTGCACTAGTATTGCTGAAGTGTTGCAATTTGTGTGTACAGCAAGCTCAAATATTATAAGATCTCTGTCTTCTGAGAAATATTAAGCTGTGCTGTGTCAAACAACTGTTACCTGTTGGGGTTTTTTGAAAATAACTGTGTAATTTTCAGGGCAAAATAATTGATTATAGTTTCCTGCATATCCATCACCATTAAAGTGACTTAAGAGACCTGTAGTTGGATACATTTCTGCAGACATTCATTGCGTGGCTGAAAGTCTGCTCAGTCTGTTTTCTTCTTGAATGCATGTATGTGGATAACAGACACGACACGTGATTCATTTTGCATTCTTTGTAGAAACAAATCCCCAGACTTGCATGTCTACAGAAAAAAAAAGATTAAAACCCATCCATCTAACTCATCCTCCATTGCAGAACATTTTTGTTCTGAGTAATATTTGTGTCAAGCATTAGAAATCACAGGTCACCTTCTTGGGTATGATACAGGTGAATTATCCCTTTTCTGAGTCTGATCCAGCAGGAGCATTTCCACAAACCTTAATTGATTTGGGAGTATCAGACAGATCCTCAGGAAGTTCTTTCTCCTCTGCGCTCTTGCCTCCAGCTGAGTATTTCAAGTCATCTTAGAAGAAAGAATACCACAGACCTCCATGCACATTTGTTCTTAGGCTGCCTGTTAGCTAGCTTTCCTCTAGAAATACATCTTGCCTGGCATCTGGTGTGAGAAAACAGCACGCTTTTTTCCCCTCTTTTGTTTTTTTGTTAGGTTCTGGTACCTTGCTGAGTCACTGTTTTTGAGGTTAATGACTAGTGTACTCAACTGGATACTCAGTAATTAACACCCACGGAAAGGGTACTTCTCCAGCATGTAATAAAAGACCTATAATCTTCTGATATGAGACAGATACCAAAAGCTTTCTGTTCCTAAAAAATGAAGACAGAAAGGCTAACGGAGACCAAAAGCAACAATTGCAATTTCCATGTCACCATTAGGCATTGGAACAAAATAAAATTTGCAACTGTAAAAACACTAGAAGCCATTTTCTTAGGACTAGCCCCTGGCATACCTAAATGGAAAGGATATTTTGAACTAACTTGAATATCAGGAGATAATTCATTGCTTGAGGAAATGGCAAGAACCTTGCTTCTAGCAAGAGTAACTTGCACTGTGCTTTGGCATTAAGCTCCAAAGATGGAATTTTTAAGTTCAGTCCACATAGGAATCTCAGCAGAGGCAAATGTGTCTTTCTGAGGTTATCATCCTTTTAGGAGATGGGTAGTTTAAAATAACAGTGTCTGTCTTGCAGACTATTATTTTTGTTTTAAAGGAGTTTGAACTGGGAACACAAGAAACCCAAGAGAAATGGGGAAAAGAGCCTTTTTGTTAATGTTTCTGCCCTGCTCATACACTGCATTTATAAGAATAGCAAATAATGAGAACCAAAATTCTAATGCAAAATAAAAGCCAGGGTGACTGTGTGGATGGCAGGAGAATTTAAAACAGTTCCATAAAACTAAACCAATTTAATCCAAATTGTATTGCTTATCAAGAGAGGATTGTCTGGCTTCGTAGCTAAGGGCTGCACCTGTTATTTTAAAATGTGTTTTCCTGGAAAGTGGTTGGAAACAGAAACAGTTATTGAATAAGGAGCATCCAAAGTGAACCAACAAGGAAGAATAGAAACCCATGGCCTTTAAGAAACCCAAATAGTTCAAGACTAAAGATAAAGGCAGTACTAAAAGTAGGTAGTTGAAACCCAGGGACAGGCAGGTTTCCAGAACAACCTTGAGAAAAAATACTCAGAGAAGAGACAATTGTTCCTTTCACAAATGAAGGAACTGACCCAGTCAGTGGAACTCACTGCCACAAGGCAGCTCTGAGGTCCAGAATAATGAGAACTCTCCAAGTAACCAGAATATTGGTTACAGATTGGCTGAGGGGGATGTACATTTTAATGCCTCAGAACCTAAAACAATTTCTAAAACAAAGCAGGAGACAGGAGACTGAACTGATGGACCATTAGCCTGATCCAATCTGCCAGGTCAGGGTTGGCACGCACCTGAAGCTGTGCTCATTGCTCTGGTGTTTTAGTTCCTGAGTTTGGAGCAATGCTGTATCCATCCTCACTGGTACCAGGAGATCAGGGGGCACATGAAAAAGTTGGTAAATTAACTGGTCCTGAAAAAGTTGAAGTTTGGATTTTTGTAGCTGGTAGAAATAATTGTGTAATGGAGCAGCTATTTCTTAAAAATAGCTTAGAGTTCAGGAAGTGTGGGAATTGGGGCGGGGGGAAGAAAAAGCTGGATGGCATCAGCAAAAGTACAGGTTGCCCCAGAAAAGATGAAAAACTAATTCATCTATATTTCTTGTTTTTCTAGTTGGTTATAATACAACTCTGAAGTATCTATGACTAATTTTATCAGTAAAAAAAAAAAAAAGAAAAAAGAAAAATCAGACCATGCAGGGGATAACTTCAGAGTCTTGATTTATTCACTCACATGGATCTATAGTAATTTACAGCAGAGGAAAACATGGTCCCTAGAGAACAGGACAGTCATGAGCAATAAAGCTGTGCATGTTTATCCTGTATGGCCGGATAAACTCAAGAATTTTTGGATCCTGCTGGTTCCTTGGGATTTCTTAATAAACATCCTAAGCTGACTAAACCTGTGTTCCTAATTGCCTGAGATTCCTTATCCCACAGCATGAACATTGGTGAATGGCAGCATTCACAAATACAGGGTAAAGCAGGTGTCACTGGGTTTCAGGAAACTTCATTTGAAAATGTGGTTCCAAGTTATGTGGATAGAAAAAATACTGTATTGTTTGTGAAATTGTAAAGGATGGTGATAAATGGCAAGATCAGAGTTTGTGTCATTGCGGGTAGAGTATCCTGAAAGGTTTGATGCTGCAGCCCTATTCTACTGAATATCTAATATCCAGAATATCAAATATATAGTACATTAATGAAATTTGGAGACCATACTGGATTTGGAAGAACCATGAATATTCACATTGGTGGAGGAGCAATTAGAAAATCTTCACAAAGAACAAGATTTTAAATAAATAAATAAATAAATAAATATTTTTAAATTGTAGAATAGAATCACAGAATCATTAAGGTTGTAAAAGATCTCCAACTTTAGCCCGATCACTGCCTTGTCAACCAGACCAGCACTGAGCGCCACATTCAGTTGTTCCTTCAACACCTCCAGGGATGGTGAAGCCACCACCTCCCTGGGCACCCCTTCCCAATGCCTGACTACCCTTTCTGAGAAGAACTTATTCCTGAGAAAGGTAGTTAATTATAGTCACTGTGGAAACAAAGCACAAATTGCAAATTACAGTTAGCATCCTATGAAGTGGACTCATCTTCTAGGGTGAAATTCTGACCTCAGTTACGTGTAAATGAGAAAACTATTTTTTTTCTTCAGGAAATTCAGATGGGTTTACAGTTTGATCATGGGGATTTTTTTTTTATGTGACTAAGAGATTTAGGGGCATATACCTGCCCTTCAGTCCCTTCAAAAATAGTTCACCAAAGCATATTGCTATGTAGGTAGCATATGTCTCTGCCCTGAAAATTGGTTAGCTTTTATTACCAGAAAACACCAACTGTTTATAATTTAGTGATGCTGAATTCAGATTGCACTATTGTGCGCTGTACCAGTCCTGCTGATATGTCACAGGAAACAACCAATTTACATCTTTCCTTCTCTCCCACCTTCACTAAAAAGCATGTAAAAGAAACACAAGAATGGGTTTGTTCCACCATTTAAAATCAGCATTTAAGAGAAACTATTTTAGCCCAACACGGGTTATGATGTAGAGAGAAGTACACGAAATTTAATAGCCTGGGTTATCCAGAAGGTCAGACTACCTGATCCTGGTCTTTTCTGGCCTTTTAAGTCTACGAATAAATTAGAAACCTGATCTCTGAAAGTTTTAATTTCAGAGCAGTCTTTGTGAAAAGGGGTGGAGTAGAATCCCTAATGAATTACATCCTCCTCCAACATTCATTTTTTCTCCCTGAGAAATGGTTTCTTTTGAAAAACAGTGTTTAGTTCCCCATCTTCTAAATCACAAAAAATTTATATCTCTTTATGTCTTACATTGTACTGTGTGCCAGCACAGCAATTATTAAAGCATTTTTATTGATATTACACAGCTCTCTATGAAATGTGAATTAAAATTTATCATGAAAATTGATTTTTAATGACAACTCAAGTTTACATTTCTGAAGTTCATACCTTTCCACTATTTTTTGTTGGCACTAGAGTGGTGCAGCTATAATATCTTTATTTGTGAGAAATTGATTAGGAAATATGCTGTAGTTTATTCACATTTATTAGTGTGATTCTGCAGATGAAAACAATGAAGTTTTCTGTTGGAGTACATCTGCAGAGATCAGAATTGAGCTAAGTGGTCCAAATCTGCCCACTCAAGTACCTGAAGTCCCTCATCTGCACTTAGGCATTTATAAGACTATCATGATTTTTAAAGCTGTTGGATGGGTTCAGCTTTCATTCTAGTTTTATGAGAATTACGGGACACGTAATTCTGGAATCAATCTATCACCCTTTGCCTCTTTTTCCCTATATATTATCTTCCCTTATTACTAACAGCTGAAGGTAACTTCTGGATTAGCAGCCTGAACATGTCCCTAGATGCTAACCCAGTTACACTCTAGGGAATGCTGCTTTTTAATCTACCTGGTTCTTCAGCTGCTCCAGATGGAAAGGGAGAGAGAATTTTCTGGGCTTGCTGTTTAACATGTTGTATTGGTGTGTTTTCATGAAAACAATGGTCTGACACAGAACATGCAGGGGAAGAGTCTGGGATCACTGCATCACTAGGTGTCCTCTGGCCTTAAGTAATCTCAGGACAGAAAAGTACAACGTGAAATCAAATGCAATTATTGACTACTCCAAACAACATTACACCAACTGAGCCTCAAGTGTGCTTAGTGCTCAGGTAGCTTCCAGAAGGAAATTAGGGTTGTATTAGTGTAAGTTACTGTGGATAAAGCCCTCAGCTTGGCAAAAATGTCACTTATGCGTCTCCAGAATTGTTGTATTTCTGTAAGACACATAATACAGGAGCTGGGGGGAGACTTGGGTTGTTTTTCATTGGCTGATGGGGGAAGGATTAGTGGTTGCTGTTAAAAATGATTCTAAGCAAACTTTTACAAGGTCTTCTATAGCTAATAAAACCTGAGTCTTTGAAAGTGTACTACAACTCAAGTTGTTGTTTGGACATAATTCTCTTCGATCCAGATGCTTCCATCTGAAGTTCAGTGCAGAGAAAAGAAGGGAGAAGGAAATTTGATGAAAAGTCCCTGAAAGCAGAAGGAGAAGAAATCTGCAATTTCTCCCATTTTAACACTTCGTGTGCTGAACTTGGCACTGAGGAAGTCCCCTGGCCAGTGTGCTTGCCTGTGCTGAGATCTGGGAGGAGGATAGTCCTGTCCTGCCTGGGTGGGGTACTGACACATTGGAATCTCTTCTGGAAGGTGATATTGAACATGGTAAGGTTATCTTGTTCTTGGTATAATCTCTGTAACAGTGAATGCATGATCATTGGTCTGTGAAAGTGCCTAGAAAGAGGCTGTCTTTACAGGAGTGCCCTGAGATTCAGGCAAAGGACTTTGATCATCCTCAGCTGATTTGGCAGATTCTGTAGATATAAAGGGTAGTACAATCCTTTCCTCTGTGGATTATATTGTGTATTTCCAGCCATTTTTTCACCTCTTCCTGTACTCAGACCCAAGGGCCTGTTCATGAGCAAATGGGTGAGACAAGGGTTGGAGGCATTTTCTCACAGAAAATGTGGTATTTCTTACTGCAAGATGTGGTATGGCTGCTGCGCCTACAATGATGCAACATCTCCCTCCAGGGAAGAATGAACATATTTTCCTGACCTCCCATCTCTTGGGTTTTTTATGTCATTTTTTCCCAATCTTTCCACCCTTCTACCTGTGCTTACTAGCATCTTGTTCATGACCACTCAACTTTGCACTTTGTTCTGGAGAAATGGAGATTTCAGCCATCTCTGGAAAAGCAAGTTTGTTTGTAAAGAATAAATCATGACTGGCAGCCTTGTGTCATGGGACACCAAATCCTTCTAACTATTCGAGATAACTGGAAATCTAAGGCACCTTTAAAAATCCCAGAATGGCTTGGGTTGGAAATGACCATAAAGCTCATCCCATTCCACCCCCTGACATGGGCAGGGACACCTTCCACTATCCCAGGCTGCTCCAAGCCCTGTCCAGCCTGGCTTTGGACACTTCCAGGGATCCAGGGGCAGCCACAGCTTCTCTGGACACCCTGTGCCCAACCTACAGATCTGATAATATTCTGCAGATAGTGTACAAGCAGCCTTGATATTTACAGAACTTCACTGATAATGTCTCATTGTTTGCTTGCCCAAGTCTTAAATATCCCATCAGCAGACACTGTATAGATTCTGTTCTGAGAAGGCAATCCCTTTTCATCTTCCATGAATTTGAAAATGCACCATGCTCCTTGAAAAAAAAAAAAATAATAATGAGGCAGGCACAAGCAGTATAAATCAATATAGCACTATTGATGTCAACAGAGCTATGCAAATATATACTCACTGAGAATGACACATAAAATCAAGCCCTAACTTTATATGGAAAAAGATAGAAACTACAGCAGCAGTATTAACTACACTTTTCAGCTATGCTCAAAATGGATTTTGGAATAAGTCATAGTTGTAATAAGTAATTTGAGAGGGTTATGAATTCTTCTGTGAGCTCGTTGCATCAGGAGACAGAAGAAAAATCAAAGCACAGAATTGCAAGTAATATTCCCCCCTGATATTAACAATAAACCTGTAATGCTTCTTTGTTTTAAATAACAATTCTAACCAGTTTTTGCAGGTTGTTGTAAATTCTGCAGTGCCCCAAAGAGTCAGGGTTGCAAAGCGCCATAAGAAATACCACTGCAGGTAAGTAATTGACATCACTTGGTCAACTTTAGCATTTTACTGAAAACATCATTATTGCAGAAATCATTTCTGGCTGCAATGAGTGTTGTGGTCGTACTGCAAGGGAAGTTCCCAGTGAGGGGCTGGGTCACTTGGATAAAGGTTCTAAAGACTAAACACTGAACATACCAGTATCATTAGTGCATTGCTACTCTTTTTAGCAGAAGAAGATGTTGGACTCACACAAAGCTGTGGTGGTGACAGAACAATAAATCTTTTCATTAAGCTGCCAGTCCAATACTGGTTTACCAGCACAAGACTTACCATATGTGTGAAGCCACTTTGTGATCTGATGGGCTCCTCCTGACTCTGAGGTTCTCTACTGTCAGAACTGACCACAGAAATGGGTAAACAAAGCATAAACAAAGCTAAGAACACAAGAAAGATTACTTAATAAATCAATATCTTAGCAATTAATGCATGCACCTACCCCAGAAGTTCATGTAATAAAACTTGTATGAGTTGAATATCCACCTAGTATTCATTTCACAGGTGGAATTATACCTCATGCACATTAACACAGATAATTACTGAAACACCATGATCAGTTTGGCTCCTTTGTATCCTGAAAAGAACAAAAAAGAAAAGAAATCATTGCTGCTGCAAATTGTAGAAGTATTAAAAGGCTCAAAAGAGTGTTCAGCTAGTAGACAATTTTAAGTAAAGCTAATAAAACATGGCCACTTCATTATTCATTCATGAGGAAAGGCAGAGTTCAGACACTGCATTTCAGTGGGGAAGCTGCTCTATAATATCCTGTCTCTTGTTCATTATTCCCACAATCTCCACACACATCTTGTTCGTGTAGCAATTCTTTCAGTGCACTGAAGACCAACCAATCCAGGGAAGTCAAAAAAGAAATCCCCACTGTTTTAATAGATTTTAAATCCAGTCTTGATCACCATCTTCCCAGTTCTGGGATGAAGCACTGCACAGTACAGAACCTCATGCTGACAGCATTCTGCTTTCCAGGGAATAACCTCTCCCTCGTCTCCCTGAATCTTTATGAAAATCCTGGGTCTGCTCCTCATGGGTTCAGTTGCAAGATTCTCTATGCCTTTAATTTGTAGCAGGACTGTAAGATCAGATGAAGAGCCACATCAGGAGATTTATGATCTGTTTTCTGGCTCTGGTTCTGACACATGTCGTGAATAATGGTGTGCAAATTACTCCAGTCATTTGTTCTTCACTCAGATGGTCATGGAAACAGGGATGGAATTAATTTTCCTGTTTGCAAAGTGCCTCAACACCACTCACAAGAGCAGAGGTCAGCCAAGGCTGTGGCTCTGAGGACAGGCTGCCTCAGGAGGGCTACAGTGAGCAGAGTTTTTCAGAGTCAGACAATTTGGATACAATCTATGGGAAGTTTCACAGGCACCCAGATCACCAAGACAAGTTTAAAATATCATCTTCAAGCATCACAAGCCATAATCACTCCAGAACTTTGCCCCAGTCATCTTCTCATGCATACCCAGTTCACCACTTTGTTTTTGCATTCTTCCTGCCTCTTTTCAGGCAGAGACCTTTGAGCCATAAAACTTTCAGGATTGTAACCTGCTGTCATATGAGGCAAACACCAAATAGTTAAGTAAACAAGGAGCATCAAGGTCCATTGAAGAAAGAGTTTGGTTGGGCAGAAACTGGTTTATGATTTTACTGATCTGATGCACCTTATTTTCATCTTTGCCTTTTCCTTTCAGAGTGTTGTTGCTTTTTAAAATTTAATCCCTTGATTTGACATTTTCTCCTGTCCTCCATGCCACTTGCTATAATTACACTTTTACTTTCCAATGCAGCTTTTTTCTTTCCTGGACTGAAATTTACTTGTAATTTCTCAGAAGAAGAAAATCTCACTCTTAAAAAACAAATGCCATGGATAATTGAAGGAGGAAAGAGAGGAAAATAGGAGAGGGAGGATTATTGCTTGTAAGGGCACAGCTGAGGTAATAAAGGAAAACAGCAAGTTCCAGCTTTAAGGGTTGGTCAGATGGGGACACCAGACAGAGGGGATCATGAGCCCCTTGAGGTGGATGTGATCCTTGTATTCTCACTGCTGGGCACTGTGCAAGCTGTGGTTCTTACTTGGGGCCATTACTTCTGTAGTCTGTCCCAAATCAAATAATAGCAGCAATAACTTAATCATAAGCAAATATGGACCATTAGATCATGAAAAAATGGTGTCTAGACCTTTACAGCACACCTTAGGAAGTTACAGTAGTAGGTGGATCAAGGACCAGCCTTGGAAGGTCCTTTTCACAGAGCTGCTGAGGAGCTGTGTCCCAGCCCTGGGGCACCACAGAACCATAGAACAAGTTAGGTTCGTAGAGGCCTTTAAGATCATTCAGTCCAGCCATTACACTCTCATAGAATGCCAGAATGATTTGGGTTGGAAAGGACCTTAAAAACCATCTCATTCCACCCCCTGCCATGGGCAGGGACACCTTCCACTCCAGGCTGCTCCAAGCCCCAATGTCCAGCCTGGCCTTGGGCACTGCCAGGGATCCAGGGGCAGCCACAGCTGCTCTGGGCACCCTGTGCCAGGGTCTTACCATAAACCAATGGCTGGTACTACATGCACTGAATTTCTCTGGGAATGCCACAGCAAACCAGAGTATGGAAATGCTAGACACACTTCCAGTAGGAAATACCTTTTCTAACATCCCAACTTAACAGGTCTTTATTATTTCAGCCAACTGTAAAATCGGAACATGACTCACCAACCTTACAATGTTATCTTGTCAAGATCCAAATTTGTTGACTGTTGGAGGGGTTTTTTCTTCTTGTTTTCTATCTGCTTTCGGTTAATCTTCAATTCTCTTTTCATTTCCTTGTGTATTGATTTGCAGTTTTCCTTTCTGCTTTTCACATTTCACACACTTAGATTTCAGTGATTTTGCTTCTTTTCTTCCTTCGTTGGTGTTTAATATGTGCATTTGTCTCCATGTTTAGATGTACGTAATCTCAATATCGTATCTGGTTTGCAGAACTCCCACCAAGACTTTTTTTCTTTTGTTTTTGCTTGGGTCACACTAATGGTGTTCTGGCAAATAAATGTTGAGACCTCTTTTCAACTAAAATTAATCAAACACAAAAGCAGAGTACAGGGGTTCCTTTGATAACTCCTCTGGTCTTTAAGCAAGTTCACAGGCTCAGAGATTACAGCCATATTTATAGCACTGCTGAAGAAATGTTAGGGGTTTTAGCAGAAAGTTTTATTCCTTTATTTATTATTAACATATTAACATAAAGGGAAGTACAAATGCAAGAGTGTGAAATACGATTGTCACTGGGCTCAGCATTTCAAGTGGATGCAATATTCATGGGCACAGCTCAGAAAAGAGAGGTGCAGCTGTCTCCAGGCCTGGGGTTTAACACAGAGCAGCTGGGCTTGCACAGGCCTTTCTATGCAGCAGACTTTGAGCTGCTCTCCAGATGCTTCACAAGCGATGTCAGCTGCAGGCACAGCATTTCTGGGACTGTGGGACACTGCCCACCCTTCTGTGTCTGCCTTGCCCTCAGCCATGGGCATGCATTGCAGCCCAGAAGGGAAGGCATCATAGCTCCTCTGCGTGGTGCCTCCCAAGGGGATAAATGGTGTTTGTGGTGTCCTCCAGTGCAGCTTGTATCCAGCACCACAGCTGGAGGGAAAAAATGTACCTCCTCCTCCTCCACCCAGCATGGCAATCAGGAAGCTGCTGTATGCTGTGAGGTGTGTAGCACTTAAAGCATTTAAAACTAGGTTATGGTAAAAGCAATTCTACATCTGTTTAACCTTGCTGCCATAAGAAATCCCGCTTCAAAGAATCCCAGACTGGTCTGATTGGGAGGGACCTTTAAGATTCTCCCGTTCCACTCCCTGCCAGGGGTAGGGACACCTTCCACTAGAACAGGTTGCTCCAAGCCCCCTCCAACCTGTCTTTACACACTTCCAGGGATTTCAGTATTTGAATCCATGTGATTAATCTGAAGCAAAATGTTCAATGTACAAATAGACATGGACTGGACCTACAGTCCAGGCTGAATTGTATTGGAGGTGTTCAAGAAACAATGGGATGTTTCTTTTTCAATTGAAACAACTGGATGTAGCACTCAATGCTCTGGTCTATTTGACGAGGTGGAGATTGGTCAAAGGTTGGACTCAATGATCCTTGGAGGTCTTTTCCAATCTGAATGAGTCTGTGCTTCTATGATTCTATGATCTCCTCACTGAAGTAAGAAGGAGAATTCTGTGAGAAGAAATGCAGCACACATCTTCATTGACTGTGATTGGCTGAAGTATCTCTTAGATTGCCATGACCTCAGGAGAAACATGAGTTTCTACCTAGTCTGGTTTTGGTCCTTTTATAACCATAAGTTGTTGCTTTTGTAAGAACAACTTCATTTAGTCATTCTGATAGTTTCAACTAAAAATGAAACACCCAGTTTCAATGGGATCTTGGCTTTTTAGCATAGGATATGATTGGCTCTTACCTCAAATATTTGTTGTCCAACTCCAGTATTTCTAGAATGACAGCAGCTGAAGACAAGTGGCTGTTCAGTAATCTCAGCTTTTAAATAATAATAGGAAAAAGACATTAGCCTTCAGCGTTTTGAATAATAGTGTTACAAGCCTATAGTATGTAGTATACGAATCACATCCTTTCACAATCAGTTCTTCAATAACATAGTTTTCATAAATCAGCCCTGTAATTTTGCTGGCTGTTGCCTTGATTTTAGAAAATTTGGATTTCAGAGTTTTGAGCGTATGAAATATCTATATCTGTAATTATTGAAAATCCATTTTTTTAAAGACTGATTTTTGAAATGGATATGAAATCAATTTACCTATGTCAAGTCTCAGAAAATTAATCCTTTGTTCACAGAGTTAGTAGAAAATCTGGGGAGGATTTGCTGTGCTCATCATACAAATGAGAGTTAGTGGCTGTTTTGAGTACAGTGTGGAGCTGCAAAAGATCCTGAAAATCTGTTTTACAAAGAGGTTTGGGCCAAACAACATGAATTGTTATGTTGGTTTTTTGGTTTTTTTTTTCTTTTTCGTTACTCAAATCCTCATAGGCAGTATGAGATGTTGCATTTTGCCAGGAAGCTCTTTCAGAAATACTTCAGACATTGCTCTCCATGGAAGGAGCTGTTGTTTTCTAGGAGTAATTCTCCATCAGTGGGGTGTAAACAAAGCTCTAGCTTTGGTAGCCAAGCTACACTAAGGCTGTGAATAACAAGGTTTTCACAAGAGGATTTATTGACTGATGAATCATTTTTTCCCCAGAGTAGAAAAGATTATTCTGCCCAATTTTATCTTGAAGAAAAATCCAGGAAACCTCTCTCGTAAGAATCTAGAACACCCCTTTTTGTCAGTGTGTGGGAGCAATGGGAACACTGCCACTGCCTCTGCAGCTTGCAGTGCTCCTGGAGAGCTTCCGTAGAGAGACTTTTTTCCTCCAAAGAGCTGGATGCTCCTGAGGAGACAAGCTGATCCTTCCAGAGCTTGGGAGTGCTATAATAGTGGGAATAAATGAACAAAAAATGACCGACCTTGAAACAACCAAAATTTGGGGAAAGCCAAGACTAGAGTTTTGGTTATGTCATAAGTAGTAATGATGTAAAAATCAAGAGACAGTGGCACTATAACAACCAAAAGTAATCTTCAGACACAATTCTGTACATTTTAGACAATCAAAATTACAACCCCTGGCAGAACAAGACTAATTAAATTGTGACAGGAGAAAGTATTTTCAAAATTGAGTGAGATGATATACTTTGAAGAATCCTGAATGATATAAATGACATAAAATTCAGGTATGCCAGCCCTTTCAGATTTATTGATCTGCACTGTCAAGCTCTCTACTTGCTTTATTTAACTGGCCATGCTGCCTGCCTGTAGACAAAAAAAAAAAAAAAAAAGAGAGAAAGAATAAGGCAAAAAATAAGTGGCTCATAAAGGATACTCAAGTTGCACAGGGCTGTGTTTTCTCCTCTTCTGCCCTTTCTCTAATATCCCTTCCCTCCCCCTCCAGCTCTGTTTCTCACTAGGCGTTGATGAAGGCCTGTTTGGGTTTTTTTTATTATTATTACAGTTTTATTAGGAGCCCAGTTCCTCCTATATCTGAAATTCTGTGATAGCTGGAGAATACATCAAATGTGACACTATGTAAAATAACAGACCTGAGTAACTACAATAGGAAGAGATTTACAATCTGAGTGTGTAAAGCTTTGTGATGATGTTTTTTGTTGACACTTAATTTCACTTCTGTGTCTGGATTCACACTTTCCTGTATTAAGCTGTCACCTAGCTTCTCCCTTCTGATCTGGGGGAGTTGGATACTGCATTTCTTAAGATAACCCACTGAAGAGTTTACATGTGAGTGGTTTGACTGAATCACTGGAGCCCAGGGGAAAGGTCTGGGGACAGAAACCCCAGATGATAGGACGAGGTCAGAGTGTGGGAGCTGTAATTACACAGGCAAAGCACTGACCTGCAGAAAAGTAACTGCAGAGACAACAGCAAATCAGGACAAATTGTCCCCACGTCCCACCTGGAATGTTTCACTCAATGAGTTTACTCTCAGCTCTCAGCAAGGATGCCGTAACACTTCTAGTATAAACAGAACAGATCTTTACCTTTTTAAAAAGAGGTTCCCTCACCCATCTTCTTCCATCAACCTTTAAAGAGCTGTCAAGCAGCAGGTTTTATTTTTGCTGAATCTAAGTTTAGAGTGTGAAGAAACAAACCAACCGGGGCCATATTTAAGAGAGACTCTGGATTTTCTGCAGGGTGCACGGGCAAACCAATCTCCCCCTGAACACCTATGTGCACCACCATCTTTTCTTCCCACACCTTTTGGAGCTGAGTGTCACCCGAACAAGTTATGTTCTGGCAATAGAGAAAATAAAACAATGTTCATATTCTATGGCACGTTAATAAAGCACCATGTGGCTCCCTCCATTACATTGGCCAGAATCCAGCAGAGACTGGATTCCTTGCAGGGAACTCCCTTCCTTGCAGGGACAGAGGAGGTGCCTCCATCGTGCTGCCACATCACAGCCCCATCCTGCCTCGTTCTTCACGCTCCCCTGCCTGCCCCCACTCCCTCCCTCTCTTTCTTATCAGAGCAAGCGTTCCAGGGCTGCAAACACTCTGTTTTACATGTGCACAGTAGCAAGTACAATGCAATTCCTGCCCTTAGGCACTCACACAAAACAAATCTTAAAAAGGGTATTATGTTTTTGCCTCTCCATATGGCTTTGTGTGGAACATGGCTGGCTCTTGGCTTGGCTCAGCCACAATCATCTTCCCTGTACAAACAAGCCAGAGGGAAGCAAGCCCACAGGAGCTTTAGGAGTGGATAAGGAGAAGGACTTCAGGGTGGTTGCACAGGGTGGCTCCTTGACCTGAAGTGACTTGTGGAGGAATTTTGGCACCAAGGGGAGATTGGGTGATTGAGTGCTTGGAATGTTGGTCACTGCTGAGCAGTGCCAGCATCTGGGATCTTGCTGGGTTCAACCAAGCAGTCAAGCACAGCTCCTGTAAAAAGCTGAGCAGAGACAGTCAGCAACCACTGCTGCCTCTGTGCAAGAGACAGCAAGAAGGCTGTCAGAGGCCACCACTTGGGTGATTTTGACAGCTGACAAATATGCTGGTGGAGAATGACCCTTCATCAAAGGCAAAATTAATTATGGATGAGATGTGAAGGAAGTGTTCAGGAGTGCTGTGTTTGGTTGTTAGGTACTGGTGGTCCAGGCTCTCAAGGTCACCACTAAAGGGGATGTTTAATGCCCAGCTGACACTCCCCTTTGATTTCAAGCTCCTTTTAAAATTAATTTGCACACTTCCTAGCCAGCTCAGATACAGCCTGGATTAGTAACACACACCACTGCTCCTCTCAGCTCCCTCTCCTTTCGCTGCCTTTGAGTATTGCAACTTCCCCCTTTGCTCTTGCTTATCTGAAATTTTCTATCTATCTGCAGTGTTTTCTCTCTGTGCTGCTCTTATTTTCCTTCTCTGTCCCTCCATGTAATCCTTATCCTTCTCTGTGCTTCATTTAATCCTGGCTGCCCAATTATGCAAATTGCGCATTTACATTTTGACAGGGCTCCTCCACCCTTTTCACATCATCATTTGTAATACAAATCATTCCCCTTGCTTCCCCAGTTCCTAACAGTTCCTCTCAGCTTCCTTACTAGGAGAAAATGTGGGGCTCAGACCTAATCCTTCCTGCAGCCCTGTGCTGGGAGCCATAACCCCCGTGCTGCACAGGACAGCTCAGAGGAGCACACTGACCTCCTTCTGCTGTGCTGGATGAAAAAAAACCCAAGGAATCCCAGAATGGTTTGGGTTTGGAGGGACCTCAAAACTCGGCCCATTCCACCCCCTGCCATGGGCAGGGACAACTTCCACTGTCCCAGGCTGCACCAAGCCCCAATGTCCAGCCTGGCCTTGGGCACTGCCAGGGATCCAGGGGCAGCCACAGCTGCTCTGAGCACCCTGTGCCAGGGCCTGCCCACCCTCACAGTAAAAAACAGGTCTCACCTGACCTCTCCCAGCCATGAGCTGCAGAAGGGCTGTAGTTGCAAGAGGCTGAACTGGGAATCTTGTCACAGGTAAGGTAACCTCCCTCTCTCTTCCACTTCGTTCCAATTGATGCAGGTTCCTAGTAATTGTTTTCAGAACATTGTGGTTTTACATTTATACCCCAAAGATTAGCTGCACTTGTCTATTGCATGTCTAGGGGAAAAAACATAGAATCATAGAATCTCAAGGAGTTGGAACGGGCCTTAAAGGTCCTCTGATCCCAACCCCCCATGCCATGGGAGGGACACCTCCTACTAAATCAGGCTGCTCAAAGCCTTATCCAGCCTGGCTTTGTACACTGCCAGGGTTGGGACATCCACAGCCTCCCTGGGCAACCTGTGCCGGAGTCTCACCACCCTCACAGGAAAGAATTTCTTCCTAATATCTGACCTAAATTTTCCCTCTTTCCATTTGTACCCATCCCCCCTTGTCCTGTCACTCCAGTTCTGATGCAGAGTCCCTCTCTGGCTTCCTTGTAGCCCGTTCAGACCCTGGGAGGTGTTGGGAGCTCTCCACACAACCTTCTCCTCTCCAGGCTGCCCTGCCCCAGCTCTCTCAGCCTGTCTCCAGAGGGGAGGTGCTCCAGTCCTCTCATCAACTGCATGGCCCCCTCTGGACTTGTTCCAACAGCTCCATGTCCTTCTTATGCTGGGACACCAGAACTGTGCACAAGACTCCAGCTGGGGTCTGACAAGAGCAGAGTGAGGGGGAGAATGGACCTGCTTCCCTGGCCTGCTGGCCACACTCCTTTGGATGCAGCCTGGGGCTCTGTTGGTCTGTGGGTTGGGATCACTCACTGCAGGCTCATGGGGAGCTTTTCCATCACCCATCACCCCCAAGCCCTTCTCCCAGGGTTGCTCTCCGCTTCCTCTCTGCCCAGCCTATGAGTTTGCCTGGGATTGCCACGACCCAGATGTAGGAGCTTGCACTGCACTTTGCTGAATCCACAGTACCTTTAAAAACAAAGTTCAGGTAGAGAAATTAAATTATACACCTTCCACAACTTAATTAGTAAAACTCCCAAGATTTTACAGTAGCACCTTCAACCTTAAGTTGTATTTCCTACTACTGCACTCTGAAGCAGATATAATTTTCCTTCAGCTCTATAGCATATAATTTTTTTCCAAGAGGACAGCATTGGTTTCTGCTTCCATTCCCTCTCTTGCTTGGAGGAGTTTTGTTTCTGCAGACTAGTGTTTTATTTGGGTAAGGCCTTATTTATCTTTATTCTAAGTACATCCTGCTCTGCGTTTACATTGGAAAAGACAAGGTCAGGGAAGCATACATCTTATTTAGACTGGAAAGTGCTGGAGTCTGAGGGCTCCCAGTGAGAAGACTCCCAGCAGTAGGCATTACTCTTACTGCTCTCTCAAGATGACCTTCATTAGCTCCCACATTAGTTCATTGCCTCATCTCCCAAGAAGCTTCATATCTGTGATGTTACACAGTGGCAAAAAATTATATTTAAAAGTGCAAAAGCCATCTTAGCTTCACGAGACTGGGGCCAGACTTACAAAAAGCACCATTGGCATCTCCAGTCTTCACCATCCTCACAACATTGCTAACAGAGAGGGATTATTTTCACGTTACCTACAGATGTAGCAGCACAGCCCCAGGATGGCCATCACCATGGTAAAGGCTGGGAGTGCACAGCATCACCCACAGTTTACAGAGAAGCATTAGAGATTAGCCCAAGCTCAGGAAAGCTGGCAGCCAAGCCTGGGCACACTGAACCACTCACCATGGAGTTTGCTGTGTGATCTACCTACACAGGAATTTTTATAACGGGAATGTATTTTTCTTCTTTCTCTGTCAAGCTTGAGTGAGCACATGGTTACAAGACAAAATTGCCTTTGCTTCCCAGTGGTGCTGTCCCTGCCTGTTTTCCATCGCTGCTCTCACACCCATTCTTCTCTGTCATTTCCAGCTCTGTTGCAACACCCCATCTTTGTTCTTCTCCTCTTGGCCAAGATAGCTTGGAAAACTCGCATTGCTGAGGCTGAACTTGGTGTGTCAGAGTACTGTCTTCTGTCTCTACAGTTCCCCGTGTTTCTAGATATACACATTTACCTTTGAACAGTTGTTTTAATCTCTCTTTTATCAATCTTTAGATAAAGCCTCGTGTGTTTTCTATCCAGTCCAGCCCCTCATTTGAATTCCCAGTGCATGGCTTTCTGTTCTTAGATTCAACTTCCTTCTCTCTCTTATCACTCCTCTTATCTGCTACCTCCAGCATAGCATCTTTTCATCTCCTCTTTTTCCTCCCCCTCTCCTTTTCCTTTCCGTTTGGAAGCGAGCTCTTCACGCAACACCAAACGCAGCCCGTGGCGGCGGTGCCGCGTTCCCAGCGCGGAGCGCGGCCGGCCCCGTGCTGGAGCAGCGGCTGCAGCCCTGCATGTACTGGATAAATGGGCAGCGTGAGGAACGCTCCGAGCCACGGGCCCGTGGCAGTGCTAATGTGCCACCACCAGCGCATCTCGCTGCAGCCGTCACATCAGTCCTGGGGGAAATCACAGCGAGATGGTCTGCGGCGCTCCTGGTTTAGTGCAGGCTGCTTTGCGTCCTGCTAGAGAGAAGTGCAGCCGCAGCGGCAGCTGGAAAGGAGCGCCTTTGATCACTGCTGTGCCATCGCTTGTGCCGCTTGTGCTGGCTCCCATCGCCTGCTCCGCACCCAGGGAGGATGAGGAGGAGCCGGGCAGCGGGGATGAGGAGCGCTGATGGCCGGGGCCGGGAGATGAAGCTGATAATGGCTCTGTGGTGCTTCTTCACTAGCGGGGGAGGGCAACAGCCATGCGGGAAAGGGAAAGGTCACACACCGAGGGAAAGAGAAGATACTTAAAGCTAAATGTCAGAACATCAATTTGGTGAACTAAGGAAATGTTTCTCTCTTTGCAGAGGGCCTTCAGAACGGCTCGGGAGGGATTGGGGTGCCCGGCTCTGCTCCCCGGCCACCACAGGGAGTGTTTGTCCAAACAGTTCCTTGGCATCACTCAGCACGAGCACTGAGCCACGGCTAGGCAGCATTGCTGCCGTCACGGATCACTGGCTTATTGAGACTTAGGGGTGGAAACCTGTCTGTAACGATTCCCTGTCACAGCCCTGGGTGCAGCTGTAACCATTTTGTCTGGGGCCTGCAGAGTTCAAAGCTCAGCTGCACCTCGGGCTGTTGGGCCGTCGGTTCCCAGCGCAGCGCTCACGGGTCAGGCTCTGTGGCAGACACGTCCCAGGAGGCTGAGAAATCCTGGACACTGCTCTGAACTTCAATTATTAATGGCCACCTCAAGGCTTCCTCGAGAAGATGAGCTGAAAACCACAGTCTGTGCTTCACTCTGAGGATGCTCCACCTTTATGTTTGTGTCAAAACGGGGGACTTTCACAAATGACTTTGTTGCCAGGGGCTTGAATTATGTACAGGGAATTTGGTGCTCCGCTGCATCGCAGTAAACAACAGCACATTTCTATGATTTATTAATCGGTTTTGTATGCATTTATTTTTCTGTAGTGATTTAAGCAAATAAAATGCAGTAACAAGAGGATTTTTACTGAGTTAATTAAAGAGGAGAGCAGTTCTAGGCAAGCATGACATTAAAGACTTGCCAAATACCTCTTTTCTGAAAATACTACCAGCCACTTTTAAGTCTGCTCCAATTCTTAGGCTTTAATGGAAAGTCCTTTCCAGACCAACTTGTTTGAGTTTCAAAACAAGTTGGCTGTTGGCAAGTTTGTAAAGGCAAATGGGCAGGAGGAGAAAAGGGGGTTATGGGGAAAACAGGGAACAGAATGCATCTGAGATAATAGTTTAAAAGTTCTGTGAGTGTCCCCCTTCCAAAGCGTTGTCACTACTTTGTTCTGTCTGAGGCTCCCAATTCGGGGATTGTGTGGTGAACCAGTCTCAGCAACTTCTAAGCTCCAGCTGAATTTGGCTGTCGATGTCTAGAATCTGTTTGATTTAACATTCTTGTGTTCTTTCCCCAAGTTTTAAAGCTCTGTCCTGCTGTGCTGGCTTTGACAGGAAGCCCAAATCAGTCCTCAGTTTCTATAACTGAGACATTTGCCACAAACAGCTAATGAGAGATCTGACCTGTTAATTTCTGAAGTAGCCTCTGGTATGCAGAGAGGTTCTGCAATATTGTCTGGCTCTTAGATATGAGAAATGACACTTTGTATTGCTCATGGGGTGTTAAAATGTATAGATGTGAAGTAGATTGGGAGGTCTGCCAGTACAAAGTTAATGGAAATTCTCATAATTTCCCCAAGTAACATTAGTGACCTGGGCTTGAAATGAAGCCAGGCCTGGTTTCAGATCATCTAACATTTCACTAAATGTTAACCCATTGAGATACAATTTTTATTAGGTATGCCAACATTTCATAATTTACCACAACCTCTAGATATATATTTTCCTTTTACAGTCCAGAAGATGTTTATTATGGTCTTTTGAGATGCATTAAAGGGGCGTTAGTACAAATAAAGCTCCCTTCCTTTATCTGCAGGCAAGCTGCAAAAGCAATTTAATCTCAGCACTCTGGATACCCGGTGTGCTGCTTTAGCACATAAGGATCCCACAAGTACACTCCAATGCTCTCGAGGGCAGATGTTGGATGACCTAGAGCTGCTGCAGTGGGAGAAGACAACACAAGGATGCCGAGGGGAGAAAGCCCTTCTCAAAGGCAGCCCACCAACAGAGTGTTATTTTTCAAAATGTACCCACTCAACCCAATGGCACCCACAGCGGGGAAACATAAGGTAAATTAGTGACCTTTCAGGCCCAGATGTTAAGAGAGTAGAATAGCTGAGAAATCCAAGGGCTAAGGTCAAGATAAAGAGTGCTGCATAAATGCAACAGCTGTAAGGCACTGAAAAGGCATCAGAGACAGTGAGCACCAGGAATATATAAATCACTCGGAGCAATCTGCTGCAGCAAGGCGTGCTGGGCTAGACAGTCTCTTTAAACTATTGCCAACACTTTCCAAAAGTGCGTGGTTAAAATTAGGCTTTCCAAGTCCATATTTAGAAATTGAAAGGTACCAGAAGTACTGAGCACCCATGGAAACATATGGGCTCACAAACCCTCTGGAAATCAGGTCACACTTTTGAGGTAGGGATTTCTGTGCTGAGCTGCCCCTGAACTGGGAATGGTCTTGGTCTGAGAGCAATGTTACCTCTACTGCTTTTCAGATCCAGACTAAAGAAACAGCTAAGACTCAGCTTCTTGATTATGAAAAGCTTTGACCTATATAGAAAACTCAAGAAATCTGAGCAGCAGAACTAATGAAATATGATTTCCAGCAGTTCTGTCCACCTGGATTTCCCAATACCCATAAGGAGTGACTTATAACAGGGTCTGTCTCTTCTATACTCCCCTAATTTTAATAGAACTTGCATAACGTTAGTGTCTTCATCAAGGGTGCTTAGAATTAGCCCATGTTTTCAAACATCTCCTTGCTTATTTGCAAGTACTATCAAGGGTTTGGGGACCCTGTCACTTACAGTACAGGTTATACAAACCACACAGGGACACAAACTGAAGGGCTTTGTGTTGTTAATGTGTCTGCAGCTTCTCTAATTTATTACAGGATTGTTACAAAGTAGGACCCTTCCAAAGGCTACATCTATGCTTACAGAGAGTTTTTGGAATCTGGGTTTGTCAGTCTTTTTGTTGTTTAGGCAAAAACAGGAAGCTGATTTGTGCTAAAATATGTGCTATATTCTCCAATTTGCTTTACCTGAAACAATCTAAAATCTGAGAGGTAGAAAAAAAAAAGATAAATCACCTTTAATTGCTAAAAATCCCCCAACAAAACCCAATTCATTTACGAGTCTCCTTGTTTACTCACAGACCAGAATCAACTCACAAAGGATGTGAGTCTTCATCTGAGATGGGAAATAAACATTATTCCACTGGGCTAAGACACACATATCTATAAACAACAGTGAGCATTCCCTTTGGTAGATGCAATACCTGTGGCCCCAGCAGCTCCCTGTGCTCTCTGCAGGCAGGGGCTGCAGCAGCAGTGTGCTGGGTTCACAGGAGCAGCAGAAACCATTGTCTAATTTGGGTGTCAGAGAACCTGAGCTTTGTAAGACACTGGGCTCCAGGTGTAAAAATCACCAGCAGAAAAATCTCCTGAACCACTGGGCTTTTTCCTCCACCAGATCCCAGTTTGGTCAGGTAGAGTTCTGATTTATTTACTGCTCATTAGTTTTTAAGGCTCTGATTGTGTAAACACTCACATGTTTGTGTTTGTGTTTCAATTTTTGCCCAAAACTGTTGCACGAAGTTCAGTTGCTGCGTTTGTCTTTTATATGGAATCGAGTCCTATCAATATGGTCTCATTAAAATGAAAATTAGGCAGTGATTAATAACTATTTCCTAAATCAAGAGGAAACAAAAAAGCTCTTTTGAGGCAAAACAAAGCTTTGTGCCTTCTGACAAATTTCTGTGTTCTCCAGTCCTTGTCACATTCAGGCTTTACTGGTAAGAAGAAGAAACTCATAAAAATACTCATTTTCTCAGAAAGGTGTGTTTTTCCATTTAAAATAGCTTTGAGAAAATACCCCACCAGCAATTTAAAATTTGTTTTCTCGAAGCAAAACAAAATGTACTACAGCTCATACATATGTACATATAAATAAAAGACACAAACAAAACACTTATAGAATCCTTGATTATTAATGTGTGTGTTTTGTAACATTACTGGTTTCAAGACAAACTGAGCTCACCTAAAGGATCTTTGCTGCTCTGACAGATGCTCAGAGCAGCTGCAGGGCCTCTGCAGAGCCCCTGGTGCTGGGCTTATGCTTCCAGGTGAGGCTGTCCAAGCCCACCCTGCAGGAGGGTGACAGGGACCCTGGATGCCTTAAAGAGCCTGGAGCAGGGCAAGGAAACCCCAGAAACAGCCCTGTTGGAGGCAGTTTGATGGGGTTTGGGTTGTGCCCTCCTTTCAGGGTTGCCCAGACAGCTGAGCCCCAAGGAGGGGCCAGGCTCTGCTGGCTCAGGCAAGGTCGGTCACTGCTGCAGCAGTTGCCACGTGTGTCTCTCCAGCAGCTGTCAGAGCACAGCGAGGCAGCCGGCACAGCCACGGGCTAATGAAGCTCATCTGGTACATTAGGTACAGGAGGTGTAATGCAGAAGATTGCATGTTCAGGCCCTACTATTAACTCATGCAAAAGTTGGCTGTGTGTTCTTCCTGAAGATGGAGTGGAGGCTTGCAGTGTCATTACTGGGAATAAAGATGATAAATGACAGTTGCTTTTCTAACCATGTGCATCTTTTCCCTCCAGTGTGACTCGAGTTCCTCCTGTGATCCACTTGGGGCAGCTACCACTCCAAGTTTTCTATTCTCATGCCTTTTAACGAGCCACTTGAAAGCCTTTGCTCTTGGATGAGAGCACCTTCTTTGTATGCCCAGTGGTTTGCAATTCTGTTCCTGATGGGTGAGGAGCCCTGTGGTGGTTTTGTATCCCTGTGTCTGGACCTATTTTATCCTCCCCTGTGTATACACCAGGCTCTAGGGCTCTGAACTGTGTCTCAGGGATTCTGCAGGGGCCCTGGCTGATTTGGGTGAAACCACTCAACAGGAGCTTTCAGAATCTGGCTCTTACTCTGTGCCCTGCCACACATTCCTGCTGGACCAACAGCAAAGGGCACAGAGGAATGAAGGGTTTGGCTTTGAGCCCAGACCCTGCACAGTGCTGATTCCCAGGGATTCAGCTCTTGTTAAGGCAGATCCTTAGGGGACTCAGCACTCAGGAATATCCATGCTGATGGGAGAGCAGGGTTGTCTGGAGAGCTCAGCATCTATGCACTGAGCTCTCCAGACACCATGGAAGTTCCTCCTGGTGCTTGAATCAAAGCCAAACTCACTCTGCCATCTGTTCCTCGTGGGGAAGCACTGGCCTTCATCTCTCCAAATGAAATTCTCAATCCACTGAACTCAAGAGGACTTCTGCCTTTATCTTTGACTGAGCAATAGGGTTCACCCCACTCTGCCTCGATGTTCACCAGTGACCCTGGGGATGTCACACATCTCCTTTTGTCATATCTGGGTTCAGAGCTCTTCTAAGTGTGTGCAGCCACAGTGTCTCTGTTCCCAGGTCTTCTGAGTGCTGAAGGAATGGAAAATGCTTAAAACAGTCAGTGACAAATTTAGTCTTTTCATGGGAGTCCTCAACCAATTCATGGGATTCATATGGCAGACTGAATTTCTCTGTAAATTAATTCACAAAAATGCTGATCCCCCTGGGGTCTTAGTGATATCATTCAAAAGTTACAGATAACATCTTTGCCAATGTTCTGTAGTATCAATGCTGTTGTCTATCATTTTCTCCCTTATAATTTCTTCTTATTGGTCTTTTACATGGAACTAGCATTTTTGTCCTAATTAGACAATTGCACATTATGATACACTAATTTGTTAACCTATGTTCACAAATCTTTTAATTACAGCAGTTGTCTTTGATGTGCTGTTATTATTCAGCTACAGCAGTAAACAATTCAACTGCTAACTGGAAGGAACTCATTATTTTCTGAGAGATGTTGTCATAATTTTTGAAAGTATTTTTTTCCTAAAATACAGACAGTGAAGAACCAGAGAAACCTGAGGGCTGTTTGAGGGAGCCCTGCCTGCAGCCTGTAGGTTTCTCCTTGACCTTCCTTTCCACAACTCCTCTGAGCAGTTCTCGTCTGCAGGAGATGAAGGCTTTGCCCTGGTGCTGGTGTTGGCTGAGGCCATCTCACCCTGCCCACTGCTCCCAAAGCCTCACAGATATTTCACTGCAGTGGAGAACCCGTGAGCTCTCACATGCCCTGGCTGCAGCCTCTCAGCAGCTCTTCGTGTTCCCCTTCCCTCCCCAGGAAGGGAGCTGTCGCATACAGATTTGGGTTTTAGCTGAAACGATCAAACTGTGGAGGCTTGTGTTTTATCACCAAGCACAGCATGAAGACACCACAGTTGCAATGTACAGATTGCCAGGAACAGACTGTCTTTCTTGAAGATCAAGTTGTCCATGTGAATATTTGCCAGCTGCAAAGGACAGATTCAAATTCCTGGATGCTCCACTTTCCCAGGCCTGGGAAAGACTTTCTCCTGATTTTGCAGCCCTCAAAAGATCAGCAACAGCTGCTGAGACCTCTTATAAGAGTAGGAAGGGGGAAAGGGCAGCATAACCAGGCCATCTGTTGTAAAACCACAACTCCTTCTTGATTTCAATGGACTATTTTTGGTCGAAACAGTTCCAGCACACAGGCACTCACATACCCTTTCTGCTGGCAGTAGAAAGCCATGGCTGTTATTGAGAACAGGAAAGTGAATGGCACAAAGTAGCATTGGGTCTCCAAAGCAAAATCAGCCACCCCTCCTCATTCCTGGCAGATGTTTCCCTAACCCCTTCTTAAAGTCTTGTAATGATGGAGGTGTTACGCCCTTTCCAGCAATCTCTTCCAGTGCTGAACCCTTCCTGCCCTCGAGTGCTTTTCTAATGTGTAATCTGTGTCACCTCTGCTGCAATTTAGGGCCATTATTTGTTGCTCTACCCACTTTTCTGGAAGAGAGGAGCAGAGCAGATGAGATAAGAGCGAGGGAGAGGAAGGGAAGACATCAGCTGTGTTTCCTGGGAAGTGAGCCTTGCCGACCTTTCTGGGGTTTTCAGCCTGTCTCATTTCTCCTACTCTGGTTTCCACTCCATAAAACCCAGAAGTGAACGTGCCGTGCTGCCACGGCTGGGGAGAACTTGGAGGGTTCATTTTGTCACAGTTTTAAAATGTCAGATTAGGCTGCACAGTCACATTAGTACTGTTAGCTTTAATATACTTGATACCTAATCTGCCAGGGCTTCTTTATTGACAGGCTGCATCTCTATTTGAGCTTGAATAAACTTGTGCATAAAATGTTATCAGCAATGACAGCTGAAAAGAGGTCTATTGCTCTTTAAATTTTTGATGGGAGGCAAGCATTCTGTCATTTGTGATAGCATTATATGTAATCCAACATAACAACTTGATAGTCTGATATAACAACATTCCGGCTTCCCTGCTACCATTGTAAAGAGATGCTGTGTGCAAGCTGCTCCTACACGCAACACTATCAGCACTGACAGCTGGTGGAAGAGTCAAGCTCCTCTCTTTCCATTTCGGGGAAGCAACCCTCATCTTCAGTGATATTTTTTCTCTTGGGTGTGGACAACATCTTTGCCCAAAAGTCCTGGGGAAATTGTGCTGGTTTGGAAATTCATTACAGGACAGAGTTGTCTCATGAGAGGTCTTTATTTTCACAGTGCTGCCTGCAAATGTGGTACAGTGGGATGGAGTTCTGTCCCGAATCACAGGACAGGAGCTCCTCAAAGTCTTCACTCCCTGCATGTATTTCAGTTCCATCGTCTAAGTTCTTTCATCACTGTTGGTTTCCACTGTTGCCCCAGCCCTGGAAGTCTCCAAGGCCAGGCTGGATGGGGTTTGGAGCAACCTGGTCCAGTGGAAGGTGGCCCTGCTCATGGTAGGGGATTGGAACTGGATGAACTTCAAGCCCCTTCCAATCCAAAGCATCCTATGATTCCCTGCCGGGCCCTTATTCCCACCTTGAGCCCTTATCTTCTCCTTCCTTTGCTCTCAAAAACCCCAGGATAATCTCACCCAGCAGTTCTCAGTACAGCACCAGAAGAGGTGTGCTCTGCCACCCCACAGGGACTCTGCAGGCTGTTCCTCCAGAGAGCACCTTTCCCTTTGTGCTGGACACTCCCTGCATTCACATTCATGTAAAGGAAGTGGAATACATTAATCAAATATTTTGACCAGTACTGGTTTATCAATTGTATTTTAACTATTTATATTGCAATATTTTAACTGCTTGAGGTCAAGTAATTTGGAAATTAACTTCAAGTTAGTTCTTACAAGAAGAAGATCAATACACAGGATAAAAGATATCCATTGGATTATGAACAGATCCTGTCCTAAAGAAATATCTCCTCTGCTTTTTCCTTTGAGTGGGCTTGATTTTCACTCTTTTATACCTCCTCAATGCTTGCATAATTAACTCAAGTCAGTGAAAATCCAGTGGAGCAATGCAGTTTAATTTAGCTGAGTTGCACCAGTGTGAAACTGGCATGGAGTAAGGATCAGTGCTGACTGATCAGCTTTGGCTGTAGTGTCCAGAACTAGTCCATTTTTTCACACACTCCACTGCACAGTATAGCAACATCAGCAAGCACCCAAATGGCATTGAGAAATATCCAAAGGTATGTTCAAAAGCAGGAGCACATTAAAAAATGACACCATATGTTGCTGAACGAGCTGTCAGGCAACACTTATAGGCAGGTGGATACCAGACCCAACCATAAATAGCTGAGATGTATTTTAAGGCACAGCTTTGTGGAGGAGGCTGTGCTTCACCTGATTTCTGGTTGGCAGGAACATTGTGATAACCTCACCTGACCCTCAACGGAACAGGAATCGCAGAACTTCACAGGGGGTGTTTTACCCTTCTGTTCTCGTTTTTATTCCTGTCTGTACATGTTCAAGCATTACTTATATTTGTGGATAAATCACAGAATGGGCTGGGTTGGAGTGGAACCTTATAGTTCATCCCATTCTACCCCTGCCATGGGCAGGGACACCTTCCACTGTCCCAGCGTGCTCCAAATCCCATCCAACATGGCCTTGGACACTGCCGGGGATCCAGGGGCAGCCACAGCTTTTCTGGGCATCCTGTGCTAGGGCCTCACCCCACTCATAGTCCAGACTTTCCTCCTAATATCTAATCTAATTTGACCACCTTTTAGTTTAAAGCCATTCCCTCTTGTTCTGTTACAACAGGCCCTGCTAAAAGGTTTGTCTTCATCTTTCTTATATTGTCCTGATCTTTCCTTTACATACTTGAATGCACTCGAAGGGCTCCCTGGAGCCTTGTCTATTCCAGGCTGAACAATCCCCATCCCAGAGCCTTTCTGTACAGGACATGTTCTCCATCCCTCTGATAATCTTCGTGGCCTCCTCTGGCCTCACTCCACCAGGTCTCTGTCATTCCTTCACTGTAATTACAGAACTTCCTTCTCTTGTCCAGAGCATCATTACAGATATTTGCCTATCACTGTCCATGCATGTGGAATCATAGAACCACTTAGGTTGGGAAATACCTTTAAGCTCGTCAAGTCCAACAGTAAATCAAGCACTGCTGCATCCACCACTAAACCATGTCCCTAAATACCTCAGTCAGAGAAACATCAGGGTCAGGCTGCAGGGGCAGCCAGGGCACACACAGGCAGGGAAGAGCAGGCTGCATTTCCAAAGCATCTTACACAATAACACTGGGAAGTGCTGCTTCTCTTGGCAGAAGGATGAATTGAAGCACTTCTGTGGTGTCAGTTCCTCCTGGTGTCCATAGGGCTGAGCTGGCACAAAGCTGGGGACAGCCCTGGAGTCAGTGTCTTGTCCTTGGATAGCCTGGGCTGAGACCTGCTGCTTGCTGTGCCAAGGCAGAGACTTAATCAAGTTGGACATGGTGTGGAGAAGGTGTTACTCCCTGTAGAGCTGCATGAAAAAAGGCCTTAAGGCAACAGTGCTGTGCATATGATACAGACTGGAGACCTGGAAGGTGAAGAAATATTCCAGGAGTGGGTTCTCCCAACCCTCCATGGTCCTGCTGCCATGGAAAATCAAATATGGTTTTATCCTGGTCAGTTCTCTAGCAGGAAATGGTGGGAAGATCAGAGATTCTTGAATTAATTGGAGATTTTATTATTAAAATGAAAGAGTTTCAGATACTGTGCATTTAAAAAAATTCATTTTTGTGAGGTATTCTATTCCAGAGCCTCCCCAGGTGGTTGCTAAGAAAGCTAACTCTTAACACCTTCATGGTTTCCAGACAAGCTTCTTAGGCTTTGACTATGGGAACACAAATGTGTATGTGATACAAAGTAAAGGCATAAGTGTCAGCAGTTAATGGGGTGAATTAATAGTTAATTGGACCACACATGTACAATTAGTTCCAGTTTCTGGGATGAAAGTAAAAAAAAGACATCTCTTCTAAAAGAAAAATTGCGATTATTAAAATAATCCCAACACATTGTAACGTAACCCTGGGGCTCTCTATCTCACTCACAAAGCCAAAGGCCAGAGGCTGCATCTGACCAGGCTTCACCAGGGGTGGCATGGGGGACAGAGCTCTCTGCTGAGCTCCTCCCACCACATCCCACACCCCAAAAGGGTGAAGCTTTGAGGTTTGACTCTTGAGACTACTGCAAGGCTGAGGTTGTGCTAAAGGTCTGTTCGGCTGAGTGGTGGGTGCCCATGGCCACATCTCCCTGAAGGGGGAGTTTGGGAGACTACCAGATCGGGCAGTGATCTCCTTCCCCTCTGATCATCTTCCAGTCACACACAGAGAATGAGCCATGAGCTCAGCACCTCGTGGAGTGCCAAGTGCTCACTGGTGCCATGGCTCCTGCTGGCTCCCGGCAGCCCTTCTCCAAGAGCACTGGCCAAACTGGTGTTTGGCACTGGAGCTGTTTGGGCTGAGGCTGCAGAAAGGGTTTTTGTGAATCTCAGTGACCAAAATTGCTTAACTGCAGCCCAGGGAGGGCCACTGCATTAAAATTATATCTCCATTTTAAATGTCAGGAATGCAGCCTTTGCTGGAAGATCAATAGAAACACAGGAGGAGTATTTCCAGTTTTGCATCCTTCATTCATCATTATCTTCATTACTTGCTTTGCTTGTGGGGCTGCCCTCAGCCAAGCAAAAGAGACACGGTCTGCCCTTCACGTTTTGTCTCTTTTCTGAGATCCTTTGGTCTTTCCCTGCAGCCTGGGTGGTGTGAGGAGTTATTGGTGCCGGGAATGATCTCTCCAGGTGGAGGAGGGAGCGCTGGGCAGGGGTGCCAGCCTGCACTTGCTGGGGGAAACCGCGTGCACTGACATATTCACTAAGGACAGACTTTTGGCCACAATGTCATCATTGTTGGTATTAAAGTATAAAATAGGAGAGAAGAGTGGAGGGAGGGAGTCAGGAGAGCTGGAGCCATGCAGCAATCTCAGGCTGGAAGCTCCCTGCCTGCTAATGAGGCGTGAAACACCACGCGGTTGCTGTAAGGCACAGCTCGTCATGGATGGAGCTGGACAGCTCACCTGGGCACACCTAGCAAAGCAGCAACTGGGAATTAAAGAAGGTGCATGAGTGGGTTTAAAAAAGGAATCAAACCAATGTTAGGGACAAAACCAAACAGGGTTAGGAAAATGCCTAATGGAGAGTAGCCTCACTGAGGCTTAAAGGGCTGATGCTGTCCTCATCAGAGCAAATCCACCAGCTCCATTTGGGGGAAACTTCATTTTACAGACAGGATGGGCCCTTCTTACCTAAAGTCCACATCTGTCCTACTGCTGATCACCTCGGGGTGAGCTGAGATGACATTTCTTCATAATCTAACTACCTTTAACAGCAGTTGAGAAGCGGCCAGAGATGTGTATTAAACTGTAGACAGCTTTTATTAGTTCAAAAAAACTTCTTCAATGAAAGCTTAAATCAGAGGGTGAGAGAAATGGAGGGAATCCTGTGATTTTGTTCCTCTTACCATGCACCAAAGACAGGCTCTGAGGGGATAGCCACTGCACCTTACCACTCATGGGTTGAGTGCTGCTGTTTTAGGTCTCATTTATGCCATATTTTTTCAGTAAACACACATCAACTCTGAAGATCTTAATTAGAGTCTTTGGAAAAACCCAATATGCTATAATTCTTCCACTGAGGTCTATATGGAAAACAAGGAACATATTTCAAATGCAATGGCAACAAACAAACAAGTGTGCATAGCCCCAGTCTATAGACCCAGTACACACACGTGCACTTCCCTAATATGCTTGCTTAGGCTTTACAATCTGTTTATTAATTCGTGAGTAGACTTGATATGCCCTCTGGAAAAAATACTGAAATAATATCTCTCCATTGGCTTCACTGCTGCATGCCTCTAATTAAGTAATGTACACCTCCACTTGCTATTAAACAGATCCATGATTTTTAACACCAGTGTTGTTTGGTGCTAGCTATAAAAATTTTTAACAGCTCTCCTGTTACCACTCTTCTCCTAAGTACATGAAAGTGGCTTTACATAACTGACCTTTCCCTTCCCTGCTCCCACATTTTAACCCTTCTTTCCCACTGCAGCAAGGAGCTGAAGCATTGAAGGTCTCATAGAGATGAAGATGAAAGATCCTCCCACTGCTTGGCACAGGAATTTCCACCAGCATGCCTCTGAGGACAGAGTCCTCTGGGCTTCCCCTGAGACTGCCAGGGATGGTTTGAGGAGCAAAGCTCTGATTTTGTGAGTAAAACCAACCCACAAAAGTAAAGTTTATCCATAGCAAAGGCCAGGAGAGATGCTATGGCAGCATCTTTATGCCAGGAGCTGTCAGCCTGGCACTAAATTATCACTTTAACTCCAAATAATACAGAAACCCTTCAGCCACCCCACAGCCTAACACCCAGTAATCTCCAGCAAGGCAGCAACAAATCCATGGGATTATTTTCCTTTTCAAGGTAAGCAGGATAATGTACTCAGCTGGAGCTGGGCCACGAGGCTGACAAATCTGGGGATGAGGCACACCCTGCAGTTCAGGAGAGCACCAAGAGCCTGGTGGATCCATGCAAGAACCACTAATGCAGAGGGGTCCTCTGGCCCAGTGCTGAACCAATGGCCCACCAGAAACCTCATCTGGAGGAAAAGCTGCTCATGTTCCAGTTTCTCATGGTCAGTTAAGCAGGGAGGATCAAGGGAGAAGAGCTCATTGTGGCTGCTGAAGCTGCAGAGGCTGCAATCTGCAGGGACCTGACTCTGGACCATGATCATTGTGTGTATTTTCCTCTTACAATTCACAGATAATGAAAAATCTGATTTTTACCCATAAGTTGAAGAAAGAAAACCAAATCTGTGCCCTGTCTCCAGGGAAGGCAATAAGCAATTTCTTCTGACCACTCCAACGCCATGGACGTACTGAGTGCTCTTGGGAATTCTAGTCTGGATCATTCTCAAAACATCCAAATGTCTGATCTCTAAATCCAGCACCGTGTGGTCCCAGTGAACAGGTCAGAGCAATGACTGCCCCGTGGAGGCTGCTGAGCACCCTGCTCAGAACCCTGCCCCGAGCATGCAGGGGCTGCCAGCAGGGCAGCAGCAGCAAGGGGAAGGTGTAGCCTGAGCTCTTCTCCTGTAGCCCCAGGCACCAGCCCCTCTTGGTCAGTAGCTGCAGGTCTTCTACAGCAGCTAATGGATCTGTGAGTGATCTTACCTGTCTGTGAAATCCTTTGCAACATCCTGGGAGCGTCACAGTTTAACAGTACAAGTGTGAAAAACCTTCCTTCTGTTCTCAGCAGTGAGGAAGTCTGGCAGGAGCTGAAAGCACTTGAAATTAGATCGTGAAAGCCTTTTGCCAGCAAACCAGCATCCATCCACCCCAAGCAGCAGCCCCTGGCTCTCTGGTCAAAAGGTGCAAATGGCTCATGGCTGCTCTGTGCAAAATTGCTTGTCCTGGGAGTTATCAAGCCATGCCACAGAGGATGTACACCTGCCTCAGACCTATGGAGTGGCTTTGTGGCCTTAAAACAATTTTTCCTGCATAGTTTTCGCTTGCTGAGCTAAGGGGAGGTTAGTGTCACAGCATCTGTCATAGCACTGGTTGCATTTGCTGCCTCAGGCAGGAGGGCTCACCGGTGTGGAAAAGCCTGTCCTGGTACAGCCCGGCCTGTGCTGCTTCCCAGAGCTGCTCCCCCATCAAATGATCTTCTGAACTGCACACAGGTTTGTCTCAGCAAAGGCACTTGTGTCTTCTGAGCAGAGCCAACACGTGGGGACTATGCTGCAGATGATGAAGGGACCTCGCAGATAAGCAAAGGAGGGCACAGGGATCCTGAGCAGCCCAGCCCCACCCAGACGTGCCCGTCAGGATCCCTCAGAGGTCGCTGCAACAGCGAGGGGCTGTCCCACCTGCCGGGGATGGCACTCACAAATAACAGCACCTGTGACAGCCGGGAGGTGTAGCTGTTTGTAGGCAATTGCATGTGAAACAGGCAGACAGGAGTCATCAATCCAGCCGCAGCCCGGGCCAAGTCCTGCCGTTCCTCAGAGCATCAGGAGCAGCTACAGCCTGGGACTGGCTGGAGGCCTTAAAAGCCAGTTGTGAATGCAGGTTTTGGTTGAAGGAATTGCTGTGTCCCTGCATTGCCACTATCCCTGGAAGAGAAGTGTGCCTAATGGGGGAGAAGGGTAATCTCATTTGATATGAAATTATATTAGTGACAGTTCATTCCTGGCACTGCTGAGAGGGCTGGGCAGGCTGGATGGTGCTTTCATGGTACTTACTGATCCAAAAGTAAATAACTGAAGAAGCAAATGTCACCAGGCTATGGGCCATGGGAGTGGGGAGAGCAGCAGCAGGAGCACGTGGGGATGAGGCCAGGCACCATCAACAGCCCAGCACACAGATGGGAAAGGAGGAAAAAGGGCAGCTATCCCCCAGGGCAGGGATGAAGGTGAGCAGGGGAAGAGGAAAAGGAGGAGTGGACAGCAGCAGGGCCTGCTTTGTTATCCCAGGGTGAAGAAATTCCCTGTAGGGTGAAGAATTTCCTTTCCTCGGTGCCTGTAGCTCAGAGCAGGCAGGGGCTGGCACCCACAGCAAGGCAGCAACCCCAGGCAAATGGCAGGCTCCAGGCAGGACAGGCACACCACACATCTCTGTGCTGTTGCATTTCTTCACAAGACACATCCACTGAATGGAGAGTCACTGAATGGAGAGTCAGCAATTTGTGTGCAACTCTATAGGGCAATCAGTGCTGTAGAACTGAATATGTGCACCCTGATAAAGACCTCACAAACGGCCTACACCAGGTCACTGCCAGGTTTCTGAAACAAAAGCTCATCATCTGGTGCTTCATCGTGTAGCACCAGCCTCCTGGCAGGCAGGGCCATGATGAGCCTGCAGGACACCCCATCGCAGGCTCGTCCTGGCCTCACCAAAACTTCAGCCCATGGGGATGGGTGCACTGGTGGAAACTGGTGCAGGTGCTCATGGCCAGCCAGACACACCTCCATCCCTGCACGGCTGCCAGCAAGGCAGGAGGTCTGAAGCTGCTCAGAAATGATGGCTTTGCAGCTGGGGACCAGCCATGAAACATGCTCCCAGTGCAGAGGAGGAAGAAACTCTGCTCTTGGGTCCATGGACTGACCCTTGCCTTGCTCCTGCTGTCAGAACATAACACCTGCACTGTCATTAACAAACAGATCAATAATTAGATATTTCTGCTTAAAAGCAGCAATAAAGTACATTTAACGTGGTTTATTACTTTCAGTTCATAATATAATAAAAAAAACATCAACTAGTGGTTTAAAGATTTTGGGAGATGAGATTGCACAGATGAGAATCCATTTTGCTCATTAAAGCATTCCAGGGAGTGAGGAATGACACTGCTTCTGCCTTCAAGTGTCCAGGGGCCAGGAGGCCTTGGGAGGTGCCCTTGCCCCTGGACATGGTGGTGCTGAGCTGCAGTTCCTGGCAGAGCAGCACGTTCTGCAGGGCTGGGTTACCCCTGGGCTTGGGTTTGTAGAGCTCTCACATCAACTGTTTTGTTGCAGGAGGTGCTGAAGCAGCCAAATGGACTGAAACACAGCCAGGCCTGGCGTTCCCCAGGAGCAGAGGCAGTCTCTCACTTTCTTTTCCAGTCTTGTCCTTGCTGACAGCTCTGCTGCATCACATGCAAATATCAGAAATGTCTTGTTTCCTTCTGCTCAGAAAGGAGAGATTTGCTTTGTCCACAGTGAGGTCCCATCCTCTCTTTCTACCACTCTCTTACCTCCTCCTGCTCCCTTCAGGCTGACTGTGGTCAATAGACTCTTTCTTTCCTGTGGCAGCCTGACTTATTTTGCCACAAACCCAACAAACAGCCCAGGAAACAAAATGGGGTAGATTTCTTTGGGTTAATGCCTTCAATTGGCTCCAAGAGGGTCTGAGGACCACCAGAACTAGCACAGAAGATCATCATAGACCTCTGTGGTTTCTACTCAGAAAGCTGAACATACACTGCATCTCCCATTTTCCCGTGTTGAGCAGGCTAGTGGAGGAAAAGCCACTCATTTCCATTTCCATTTCCATTTCCATTTCCATTTCCATTTCCATTTCCATTTCCATTTCCATTTCCATGGTTATGTCCTATTGAAGGCACAGCTGTGACTCACCTGCCCACAGAGGGGACAGCTTGGTGTCCACACTCACTCTGCCACTGCCACAAAAGCTGCCAAGCCCAGCTCTGCCTGTTCAGCCACTTCCAGAGCTCACAGAACACTCTCTCTGTGCCTTCACACACAGCTGTAAAAGCTGGATTTGTTTTTTCCCATGCCCCCACCAAGGTGACAAATAAAGCTCTGCCCCTCTCATTGGGCATGCAGAGGTCAGCCACAGCCTGTTTGTAGAGCCCACTGAACATGTGCTGTGGGAGTGATAAGCATCAAAGAAATTATTTCTTAAAATGCTGTTTATTGGCATGCCACTTCAGGACAAAGAGGGTTTTTTTCTTCCTTCACATTATCACAGATATCACAAGAGGAACAGACCAATTAGGGCTATTCCCTGAGCCATTCCCTCAAGGGTTTTGTGCAGGGCAATGCATTACAGGAAAGCAGCACCATTTGTACTCTAAATCATTTGTACCTGTGCTGAAATACTGCTGAATTAATTCCTTGTGCTGGGAACAATCCCCATATGATCCATCTGGGATACAAGGGCATGTGGATGGATTCTGAGTATCAGGCTCCTGGTCCTTGCCATGGCTTGATGTTTCTCTCCTGCCGTCACAACATCCTCGCTGCAGCTTCAGGACAAAACACGTTATTCTGATCCCATTCCTCCACCAGACACCTGGGGGAATTCCTCTGTGGCAGCTAGAGAGGGACACCACATTTACTGTAAAGTAGAGCCAAAAAATCTACAGAAAGTGGAATCCATCGGGGCAGAAGGAAGGGGGCATGCTCAGGTACATTATTAGGAAAGACTGGTTTGGCTCATCCCTAATAAACCAGCTGCATGTGATGTTCCACCCAGGTGACCACGAGGTGCCCTCTGGGGTTTGCCCAAGGCTGAGGGGTTTCATCTGGGCTGTGCTGGGCTGTGGCCAGGTCTCTGGACCAAGAGAAGATGAGTTCAGTGTGTTGTATCCTGAAAGAGGGCTTGGTCTGTGCAGGGCTCAGGAGTTCCTGGCAGGAACCTCCTCTGCCCCATCAGCAAAACCCCATCAGCTGAGCTGTGCATGGAACACCCTGAGCCTGTCCTGGGCCAAGGGGGCAGGAGAGCAGCTCAGACCTGAAAAACTTAAGAATTGCATGAGGGACAGACTGCAGGGCACAGCAGGGCTGGGTTAGGGTATTTATGGTTCTTCAAGGCTAATTTCACAGGCAGAGCCAGCCAGCCAGAAAGAGCCTTCAGAGCATCACACAACTCCAACAGTCCCAGAGCAATTAAAAGGCAGAGAGAGGGCACACAGTTGTTGTTTGGGTGGGGAAAGGAGACAGCCACATTGGAAGAGAAGTGCAGAAGTGCCAGGCCAGGCTGAAGGTGTCCCTCACCCAGCTCAGGATGGTGTTTGGGATCTTGTTGGGTCCCTGCAGAGACACGGTGTGGAGCAGGGGAATATAGCTATATATAGGGGAATATAGCAGGCATCAGACCCCACTTCTGGACCTCAGCAGTGCCAGAGGCAGGGCCCATTGGCCACAACACCTCCTCATCTCTTTTCACAAATAACTGCTCACAGCTGCGGATGGTGCCACTGATCTCAGTCCTGCTCACCTGCAGCTGCCCCACGCATCCACTCCCATGGGGTCACCCCCAGCACTGGCCACATTTCCCTTCCACAGGGACCAGGCTCTTGCAAGGCTTTGTGCTGTGTTTTTAATTACAGGCTTTGATATGAAATGCTCCTCAATATGTGCTAGAGCAGCACTTTCCTCCCACCCCCTTCCAGCCTTTCTTGGTATCAGAGGCCAAACCACAATGAGGGAAATTTTTTGTTCCATATCTTTACGGCGCTTCTTCCAGTAGCACATAAAACAAATTAGCCACTTAGGCCATTATTAGGCACTTATGGCCTTTTGATGTTTATGATTTATAACAGCAATTTGCACTTATGTAGCACATTTCAGCTGAGGCTAATACAGCAATGATAGCACTTTGCATTGCAGTTGTGTCCTCCTGCTCCAGCTCCTGGAGAGCTTGGGGAGACCACACTGGGCACGGCAGAGGGGAGCTCCTCCAGGGTGCCAGGAGTCCTGTGCTGCTGGGCATCTCTCCATCCCTCCATCTCATCCCCCCAGACTGGGATCCATGCTCGGGGCCAGCCTGGCTGGCCGGGCACCGCAGCCCTGGTAGAGGAAAACACTGAAGAAGGGGCTCTGCAGTCTGTAAGAGCTGCCCTGGTAGAGGAAAACACTGAAGAAGGGGCTCTGCAGTCTGTAAGAGCTGCCCTGGTAGAGGAAAACACTGAAGAAGGGGCTCTGCAGTCTGTAAGAGCTGCCCTGGTAGAGGAAAACACTGAAGAACAGGCTCTGCAGTCCATAAGAGCTGGTTCAGCTCTGTGGCAGACACAGGAGAGTCTGGTTTTCCCTTAGCTGCTGTTTTTAGCTGCTCTTCCAGCAGCAATAACAAGCTTGTTTCTTTGTGTGAGCAGATGCTTTGCTCCAGCCAGGGCTGGGCAGGGGCTGTCAACTGGGCACCACTGTGGCTGGGTTGGGCTGCAGAGCTCAGGGGCACTCAGAGCAGGGCCAGCAGCTCCAGGGACACTGCTCTTCCCCCACATTCCCACCTGGGATGTGCTCCTGGTGTTTGGGTGCCCAGCCCCAGCACAGCTCAACACGCAGGAGCCTTGTGCGCTGCCGAGCACACAACAAAAGGAGTCAAACTCTCCTGGCCTCTTCAGAGACAGAAACCCAAAGTCTAGTGAAATATGGCAGGAATTCTTGGCCCTAGCATGGTTTATATCCCAGAGCAGGCTGAGTGCTCCCACACAGAACCCCAGCCCTCTGTCACCTACAGTGTTTCCTCTCTGTGGATTTACAGGTGACTTGGAAAGAGTTATCTGCCTGTCTTAGGATCTTATTTTCTCCTTCAGTTTTGGCATCTTGCTGCAGCTTAATTTAGCTCAATGAGGAGACTCAGGAATGTGTGTTCCCAGCTGGGGCACAGGGAGGTGGATCTGGGCTCTCTGCTCCAGGCTTGGATACTTTCTCCTGCAGAGGGGGTGAGGGGGGTGATTTGTCTGGGTCTTGGTTCCCCCAGCTGAGATGAGCACATCCTTGTTTCTTCACAAGGATGCTCTCACAGGTCTTGTTACTTCTTTGTGGAGAGAAAACCTCCCAAGGTTCTGACTGAAGGGCAAAGCCAGCTGGAATTTGCTGCAGAGGATGGAAGATGGGAGGGCAAGCGGAAGGTGCTGGACCTAAGGCTGTTTCTGAAACTGTCTCCACACAACCTGGGAGTTGCAGGTTCTTTCACAATCCATAGATAAATGTCTCAGTACTCTTCCCAACTCCCAGCTGCTCCTCTGTTTGCTCCTGGGCACCCCCTTGGCTGCCTCCCCTCCCTGCACAGTCATGGCGAGATGCTCAGAGGCAGCAGAAACAAAAATGTTCTGAGCCAGTTTTGCCAGGATACAAGTCTGACAAAAACTGCTAATGATGCAAACTTATTATCTGTAAACATGCCCTATTTCTTGGAGATGTTTTAGAAAATTAAACATGCTGTTGACTCCAAAGTTTACCTTTATGCAAATCAAAATGTCAACATCTGGCAGGAGGACTCACGGGTTTTTTTTCAGGCTGTCTGTAGCAAGGGGCTGCCTTCTCTATTTTGGTTTTGCCCAGACACTCCTCATCATAATCATGCTAAGCACATCCTGAAGTGATTTTTCTGGTAAAGGCAAGTGTAGAGAGCTAAGCATTAAATGCTCTTTCAAAGCCACCAGGAATATCAGTGTTTGCTTGTTTTCCAGTCCGTAACAGATGCTGGCATTCAGCATTTGGAATGCCTGCGGAAAAAAGGGAAAAAACAAAGATTGCCACGACAAGGTTAGCAAATGACAGTTATTTGTCAGTAAATCTCTTCCCCTGCAGTGAGGCTGCAGTTTGTGAATGGGAGCTCCTGGCTCCCTGTGTGCCATTGCACAGAGGGGCCCTGGTGGCACAGTGTGACAGGCAGAGCTCACTCAGGGCCACCACGTCACCAAGCAGCTTCACAGCACCAGCTGTGGGGCTCAGACCCCATCCACAGCCTTTGGCACACTTCAAAAGGTGCTTGCTCACAGAACATAGTGGCAGGTACTGCCTGCAGCAGCCCCTCTGCTCACTGGCACTGGCAAAACCACTCAGGCCATACAATTCTAAGATCAGCATAACTCTGATGAGTTTAAGGGAGCTTTAAGAGGTATTTAAGAGGAGGCATATTCACCCCCACACCCCTGCACATTCACACAGAGGATCCAGTGCCAAGCCCTGCAAGTGTAAGGCCCTTCAGTCTGTGCCCAGCACAACCTTCTGGTGACCAACCCTGCACAGGAGTGATGCAGAAGAGCCCAAACATCCCCCACAGGCCTCACTTGCCCACTGTGGGCATTCTCCTTCCACCCCAGTCCTGTGCCATTCCCTCCTCCCAAGCCCTCCTGGATTTCCTCTCTCCCTCCTTTGCAGCCTGGGAATTAAAAATACCAACTTTTCATCAGCTTCCTTCCCTAAAGTGGGTCTCAACCATGGTACAACTGCTTTTCTATTCCTTATTAACCACCACACAGCTCTTGCCTCTGGATTCCCTCTTGGGACAGACCCGCTGTTGGCACACTGAGCTCTCAGTCATGCCACGAGCACCAAGCCCTTCCCACGTGCTGTGCTCCAATCATATTTCAACCTGTGGGAAATGCAGGGGAAAGCAGCTCTTCTGTGCTGCTTGGCAATGTGCAATTAGCTTGAAGCACTGACGTATAAATAAAAAACAGTGGATGTGCACATAAACAAAATCTATTGCATCTTCTGCTTTCTGGAGTCAAGTGCTATGCTGGGAAAACATTGCCTCTTCATCAAGTTTTATCTCTGGCAATCAATTCATTGGGCCAACCAAGAAGCTTTAGAGGAAAGACACAGATTTTCCAAGTTTTGTTTTCAGAGCTGGCCAATCCTCTCCATCACCCTGAAAATGGGGTTCTGAGCAAGGCTGGGAAAATGCAAACCCAGTGGGGCCCTGCAGAGCTTTGGTGTTCCCTCCTTCCCCCAGCACATCCTGAGCCTTACCATGGGGTTCCAGTCACTTTCCTGCCACCACTGCCAGGACAGGCCCCTGAGAGTGTCCCCAGGCTGTAGGTCAGCAGAGGGTTTAGTGCAGAAGCACTGCGACTCCTGCGGAAGGAAAAACATTGCTGCAAAGGGTTCACAGGCTGATGTTTTGGTAGTGAGAGTGTTATTTTTTTCCCCTCATGGCTATAAATCTATAGGCTACATTCTTCTCAGTGCCACAGGGAAAATGCTCTTTTATGAGAAAGGCAAGGAGTGGAGTGAGCGAGCTGATGAGGGATATTACCCTTAAAGGAGGCTGGGACACGCTGGCGCAGTCAGGAAGCCTTTGGGCCAGTTGCAGAATTGATTTTGCTTTTCTCAGACACAAAACATGCTCCAAACACTGCCTAGCTGTTGGCTGGGCACGGGCTGGCCTCGCCTGGAGGATGGGGGAGTGTGCTGCAGAGCAGAGGGTGCAGGGATGTGCTGCAGCCCCGGCTGGGAGCGCTGCCTCTTGCACCTCTTTTCCTCTCCAGGTGTTGGGTGCCAGCCCCAGGCACCGTGGCCTCCCCGCCTGGCCTGAACAGCCCCTGTGGGGACTCCTAACAGGGCCCTTTGGGGTTGGTTTAGGGCAGAAGAAGGCAGAACTGGCCACACATCTGATGCTGTTTTACACCACAACAACACAGACTCTGAGATTCAGAAGGCTGAAAAATGACTCCTTTATTTTGGGATGCATTTCTTTTTTACACTATTTTACACAGACCAATTTGATTGGTGAGACAACAGCAAACCTCTTCAATCACATTGGTCAAACCAGAGGGGCATCAAGAAGCCCCTCCTGTGAGAAAACATGAATAACAAGTACAGTTACAAAAACATTTCTCTTGTTTACAGAAAATCACCTGGGAAAAGAATTTCAGAAACCAAAACATCTCAGGCATGAAATCAGGGGTACACACACCCCTGTTGGCTTCGCCAGGGTTCCTGAGGCTTTGCCAGATCTGATGGTTGTTATTGGTACTGGGTCATCCTTCAGTGCCCTCAAGCACTCCAGGTAAGCTCTGGGCTCAGTTGTGCTGAGGGTTTCCCACCCACAGAGCCACCCCACATCTGCCAGTGTCCCCTGGGGCTTGGGCTGAAACAGGAAATGATTCCATAGTTCAGAGATCACCATGAATTTGTGTCCCCAGCGCTGGAAGGACACAGCTGCTGGCTCCCTCACCATGGTGGATTGCTTCCTCACCACCCCCAATCCTTTTCTTCCCTAGACACCATGGTTTGAGTGAGACTGGCGAGATTTGGTGCTTTTTCCCCAAACCCTGAGGATGCAGTCCAGTGACAGGTTAAAATTTCTCTGCCACCACAAGAGCTGGCAAAGGGCTTTCCTCTGTAACACCTGGTACAGTCCTGGAATAACATGAGCACAGGTGCTGGGACTGTAAGAAAGAGCATTAGAAGGTATCACAGTGCAATAAACTGCAAGAGAAGATGAGGCTGGAGCTGCAATAAGCAATATTTGAAGGGCTTCCCTTCTTGAGCAGCGTGTATGTCCCAGCACTGTGCTGATCCTGCTGCTGGCTAATTCCCCTGATGGACAATTTCTGCTGTGGTGGGAAGGCAAGCTCCAGACTAACCCACTGAACTTGCAGGCAGGCTTCAAGCTATCTACCACAGCAGCTTTGGCAGTGAAAGCTGACCCAGGGGGCCGTGGAAGGAGCCAAAAAATGATGCTACCCATTGCCAAAGAAATACATCAGAGCACACAAAGCCTGGCTGCCAGATATACCTTGGGTTGGCCACAGCCAGGAGCTGCAGAGCTGGCCCCACCACAAGAGCTGCTGACAAATTACAAATCCAGACAGATGAGGAGGAGGATCGGCAGCCCAAGCCACAAGAGAGGCCATTGTGGGGCTGGCAGGGAGCGCGGGCGCGCGTGCCAGGCGCCTTTGTCACCCTGCTGCCACTCAGGGCAGGGACAGGAGCTGACAAAGGCTCCTCAATGAAAGAATCATCTCTCTCTCTGTGTGAAATGCAGTTTGCAGTTGTGCTGGGCTCATGGGATTCAAATGCAACTCGATGTAGCAGCACTCCAAAGAGAAAGCCTCGCAAGGAGGAGTTCTTAAAATACTCCACTGGAGATACTGTGGCTGTCTCACTCAAAGGGAGGTGGAAATCAAGGGGTGGGGAAAACAGAGAAAAGGAAGTATAGATGAGTTCTATAATGCAGGAGCTATATCCTAGAAAAGTCTGTAAACTAAACTGTACCCCAGAAAAGCGAGAGACTGGCAGTTATTCTGTGAAACTCCTTATTCTGCATTGTGTCAGGGTTAAAACTGGAACCTTAGAGGTTTACCTGTCTTCTAGGAATTGAGCTGGGACACAGCTGAGAACCTGTTATGCTTAGACTTGCTCTCTTTATGGCTTGGGTCTCCAAATCATTCAGGGCAAATAATTTTCCATCCATATATGATAACACTCATAAACATAATCATAAATGTGCAAACCTTGGGACAGTCTTGACCTCAAAAGGATTGTGATTTTGTTTTGCTGTTCAGCTTCAAGCAAGGAGAGATTACACTATGGAGCTTAGTAGAGTTGGCTGCCTCTTAGATTTATAATCCTTCCTTTGCTTTATGCCCAGGATGAACGTGGTGCTGTTCCCAGCCTCGTGGCACCCCTGGTGCTCACAGCTTCCAATTCTGCAAAGCACTTAAGCATATGCTTAGCACCAGGACTAGCACATCAAGCACATGCTCATGTTCCCTTGACTTAGCTGAGATTAGCACGTGCACTGGGGGCTGGAAAGGGTCTGAGGAGGTGAGTGCAGTGCCTGGCTGGGAGCCCGGGTCAACAAGCTCTGCAGAGCAAGACACACAATTGACCACGCCCTTCAAATTCAGCATGTGCTCCAGTTACCTGCTCAAATAATTCTTATTCTGTTACTGTAGCAGCAACAGACACTGTATCTTCAGGAAAGGTCCTCAAATGGCAGGAAACCAGCCCCAAGACAAGCAGGAGGCTTAAGGGGAGCAGGGCAGGGTACTGGATTCATCCAGGGGATGCTGAATACAAAAGCTCTGTGGTAAAGTTTGTTTCTCAACATGTTTATCCCTCTTGAAAAAACCTCCTCTCTCTGCAACTATATAGAAGCTGATCCAGATCATCTTTTGCCCTTTCTGAAGCTTAAGCCTGGTTTACTTCGCATTTTCCTGTCTAAAAGCTGCCTAACATCTTAGGTAATTCACAGAGGTACAGAATGGTTTGGGTTGGAAGGGATCTTCAGGATCATCTCACCCCACCCCTGCCATGGGCAAGGACACTTTCCTCTGTCCCAGGCTGCTCCAAGCCCCAGTGTCCAGCCTGGCCTTGGGCACTGCCAGGGATCCAGGGGCAGCCACAGCTGCTCTGGGCACCCTGTACCAGGGCCTGCCCACAGAGAATAATTCCTTCCAATATCCCATCTATCCATCCCTGCCCTCTGGGAGTGGAGAGCCAACATTCCCTGTGTCCAGTCCCTCCATCCCTTGTCCCAAGTCCCTCTCCAGCTGCCCCAGAGCCCCCTCAGGCACTGGAAGGGCTCTGAGCTGTCCCCAAGCCTCCTCTAGGCTGAACAGCCTCAGCTCTCTCAGCCTGTCTCTATAGCAGAGCTGCTCTATGATAGCTTCTGATAGTTTCACCTTGTAGTAACTTTCACTCCAGACATAAAATTCACATTTAACCATTTAACATAAAATTCACATTTAACCAGTGCCATAAAGACATCAGCCTTCCTTGCTCAATGTGTGAGAGTTAGCTGTGGGCACCAGGATCCTTGGTGTACCTCTCTGAGCTACTTTTGTGTGTGTGTGTTTTGCTTTTGTGTTTATGGGTGGCTTCAAGTAGAGATACCAAACACCAGAGTTGCACTTTCTAGCATTCTGCTCTGTTTGATTTAGAAATAAGCTGCTACATGACCCATAAAATACATGAAGCCTGGTGACCCCTCACCTTCTCCTGTGGGGACCCTTTGAAGTTTAATAGAAGTGGAAGTTGGGAGCCTTTCCCTTGCTGAGCAGATTAATGCCACCTCACTTCTTAGAAACAGCATGTCTATCTTCTTTCATCATGTAAGAAACTAATACATGTGAGTGTCCCCATGTCTCTGTCAAATTTAGCTGGACGTGGCCAATGGTCCTTGAGGCAGATGCACAGTGTGGCTTCTGTGTGTGGTACCCTGAGGTTGGTAACTGGGTTAATAGAGTAACTGGGTTAATAGACAGGAGGAAGTTGTCACTGGTTGGGAATTAAGCAGCAGACAAGCAGAGGCTGCCCTGGTTGGGGCTGTTGGGACACACCTGGAGCTATCCCAGAAAGAAGCAGGAAAGCCAGCTGGGAAGCTGAGAGCCCTGGTCGTGTCTGTGCCTCAGCTCTTGAAGACACAGGAAGTTCCTGCAGTTCAGCAGGAAGTTCTGCTAACGAAGATGCTCCTTTCTCCTGACTTTGAAGCCTCCACTTGGTATCTAGGGAGGAGCTGGAGGCCCAGGAATCCCTCCCCAAGGTGGGAATCCCCCTTTCCAGCCATGCCTGGCTGTACATGTGTATTTCTGCATCCAGCAGTGTGAAAATCCAATGGTATCGACTGGACGATGCAGGAAATACAGTGTCTCAGCCCAGCAAAGCCCAGATCAATCAGCTAATTACTTCACAGGAGGTTTGCACCAGGCAGCCTGATGGTCCCTGACAGACCCTCCCAGCAGCCCATCTGCTGCCAGGCTGAGTGTTTTGGGCTTTCCTGGAAAGGCTTTAGTGCAGACCCTGAGGGGATCTGCAGGCTGGGAGAGCTGTTCTCTCCGGTCACGGCCTGCGTGGATTTGCTGGTTGCCTCTCTGTCTGCCTCAGTGGGCTCAAGCAATCTCACTGAATCTGTTCTTATCGATTTAGGAAAAGGCTTTGATTCTGGAAACTGCAAGCTCTTACTCACGAAACTATGACAACTTGGTATTAGCTGCAAATCAATGACCTTTTTAAATGCAGTCTAAGCAACAAAACTCACTTACTGCTAAACCCTGATAAGCCTGGTTCTGGGACAAGTCAAACCTTTATCTTAACTGCCATATGATCTTTTCCAGCTTGATAGTTCCATTTACTGTATCAATAAGGATTATAACCCATCTGCAGTGAGATTTTACCCTCCCTGGAAGCTCTTGTACAGCAGATGATATTGAAAAGGAAATATTTTTTGAACTTCTCTTCATACCAAGTATTTTCCAATATATTGTTCTTATTCCCTGTTTCCTTTCCAGCTCCTTCTGTCTGCCTTCTTGATCTTGGCTGTTCTCAGGCCAAGCAGAAACTGTGAGCACACCAGAGAGGGTTATTGAATGTGACAGAGCTGTGGCTGGGATGGGACTCGTGCTGCTACACGAGTGGTGACCACAGGCTGTTGTTGTCTACCTGCAAACACCAGCCTAGGGACACTTGTGGCCTCCTTCCTCCTTATCCACACTTCCCATCAGTGGGTGGGAATAATCCATCAGGGCTGGCATTGCTGGGCTTGGATTGTGACAGGAAGATTGGCATCATCGGGTTAAATTCAGAAGTTTTTTTGCTGGAGTGATCCATAACATTCCACAACAATCCATAACATAATCCCTCCTCTTGAATTTTGCGTTCCCCCTCCACGTGGGTGCTGGGTCTGTCCCCCAGTGAAAGCCCCACCGGGCTCCTTCCACCTGGGCACCCTTTGGGTGGCATTTAGCCCCCAGCTCCCGGCATAGGCATTTGGAATGAGATGCCTCCACACCTTCCCAGTGTGGCAGCTCCAGCTCAGCAGCTCAGGAGTTTGGGAGGCTGCTCCCAAATAAGAAGCTGGTGCAGTCAGACGTCACCTCGGGCCAGCTGGGTGTCAGCACAAAGCAGCAAGGCAGAGCCTTGGAGGAGGCACTGGAGCATCCCCACCCAGGCTCTGCAAATGCCAGGGAAGCTGGTAGAATAATGGGCCCATTTATTCCCCCAGGGGGGAAATGTCAGAAAACACTGAAATGAGAAAAAAATTGCCTCTTTGTTCTGCAAATGGTCGTCATTGTGAGAAAGTTTATCCACCCTCTGGGAATTCATTTAGCATCATCAAAGAGAGGCTTTACAAAAGTGACTCCTTGTTTACCCACAGTAATTTTCCTAAATAATTTCTTTACTGGAAGGAAGGTGGAGTTACCCACACTGGGAGATGCTCTGTCTCTGCTCTGCAGAGGTGCAAAGGTACATCCAAGGGGAAGCCTGCTCCTGTTCAGAGGTGATTTAAGCCACCATGAAATGCTGTAGGAGCTCTCTTAGCCTTGGGAATGCACTCACAAGGGTCAAGTTGCTCAGTGGAGTGTTTCCGCAGATTTCTCCACCCTTCCCATGAAAGGGTGGTTAATAAGATGTCTGT
>VWYN01019162.1:124512-150433 GCA_013400075.1 Hippolais icterina | reverse complement strand
ATGGGCTGATGGAATTGTATCAGCCATGCAGTGAGCCTGGATGGCCCATGAACAGCAGATATCCCCTGGAGGGAGGATGGGTGGTGGCAGAGATAAAGAACACTGCCCCACCTGGTTTAACAGCTGCCCATTAACAGAAGGCACTCACCCCTCCCCCCCGGAGCCATGAGGAAAGGGTCATGGAAGAGATAAGGAAAAAACACCTCCCCAACCGGTTTCAACAGATGGGAAAGAAAATACATCTTGCATTGAACCCAAGACATGAGCAAAGCTCCATCCTGAGCCTCCAGTAGAGGAAAAGATGCTGTATCCCAGAGCTGGGCAGACAAGGGCTGGATCCAAGCCGCAGGCACCGTGGGCTCTTGCTCATGCCTGCGGTGCCGAAAAGCAATTTATTCATTTTGTCTCCTGAACAAGTATTAAGATGAATATCAAAACATAATTGTCTCAACAATCTTTGGGCTTTTACTTATCAGCTGATGATAAGGCTATAGAGGGATATGTTCATTTGTCTGCAGATCTCTGTAATCCTATTAAGTTTAGAGTGATAACTGTTAAACTGTACATGCACACGGCCATGAACACATTTGTTGAGGAAAGTATTTAACACACACACACCCACACACACCCACACACACACACACACCGAGGCACACACTCAGTACAATTCCCTGCTGCACAGCCAGGCTAAATACCTCTGTATGAACAACCCGCCTCGATTAGCCATGGATCACTCAGGGTCAAAGACCCCTCCTAGCAAAACATCAGGAATGCTGCTGGAGCTAAAACGGGCAAAAAGAAACAATTCCCCTTGCATTTTATTCTGAATTTCCCTCTAAGAAAAGAGAATTTTCCCGGCTCTGTGTTTCATACCTGGAATCTGTGGGACCAGGCTGGGGCAGAGCTGCCCTCATCTGATGCTTAAATCTACCACTGATGCCTCCATCAGCACTGCCCAGGGGACTGCAGCACCCTGGGACAAATCCACAGGGAACAGGAAGTTTCTCCCTTCTTCGAGGCTGTATCTAAATCAGGAGAGTCCGTTTGGAAAAAAAAAAAAAATTCCCAGAAAAATATTTTCTCTGAAAACTGAGATTTTCACCCACCAAAAATAAATGTCCTGGGCTTTAATAGCAAAGGAAGAGCAAGGCTGATGCTTTCAGCCCCAAACCTGGCAGTGGCACAGGTTGGCTTTTGCTCCAAAAGCTGCACTTCAGTAGCTGCTGCCCAGCTGCAGAAATGTGATGCAGGACAGCCTGACAGTCTGAGGTGCAGTGTGTGGATGTGACACTGCCCTCCATCACAGGGACACCACCCCGCTGTGACCCAGCCCTGGCTGGCTCCAGGGCTCAGGCAGTGCCCTGGGCACACTGCCACCACTGTGGGACTGGGTCCAGAGCTGACACACCCCTGCCACCACTGTGGGACTGGGTCCAGAGCTGACACACCCCTGCCACCACTGTGGGACTGGGTCCAGAGCTGACACACCCCTGCCACCACTGTGGGACTGTCTGAGGTGTCCAGAGCTGAGACATCCCTGCCACCACTGTAGGACTGTCTGAGGTGTCCACAGCTGAGTCACCACTGCCAGCACTGTGGGATTGTGTCCAGAGCTGACACTCCACTGCCTCACCTCCCTGCTGAGTTCTCCTGACACTGGAAACAACCCCCAGCCCACGGAGTTGTTTCTGCTCGGTGCCTCCCTGTCCTGGGAACTGGCACCAACCCACTACCACTGCCCTCCCAGGGAGTGCAGCCACAGCACCATCCCTGCTTACAGCCAGGCCCACCCCCTGCCTCTTCTTTGTGCTTCTTCTGGAGTACCCTCACATTGTGCAGGCACCCAACATGCCTGCAATACCCACCACAGACCATTTTCTGCACATTGCCTCCCTAAATTGCTCTGAATTCATTCTCAACAGTTTTTCCAGATACCTTCTAGCATTAAGAACACCATTTTCAAAACAAAGGTATCACAGCCAACAGGCTGGGAATAAGGACTCACATCCTGAGTTTCTCCCTCCAAAGCCCTGGCTGCTGCCTGCTGGAGGAGCCGGAAAAGCCTTGGGAGACCACCCAGCCAGCACACGTCCCACTCATGGAGCTTCTCCCTTAGTTTCCAGGCTTGAAATTTGATTCCAGCTGGGCACTTTTCATAGAAGCACAGAATGGTTTGGGTGGGAAGGGATCTTTCAAGGCCATGCAGTCCAAACCCCTGCAGAGAGCAGGGATGTGAAGCAGGCTGGGCTGCTCAGAGCCCTGTCCAGCCTGACCCTGAGCATGGCCAGGAATGGGGCATCCACTACCTCTCTTGGCAGCCTGTGCCAGCGTTTCACCCTCCTCGTGACAACAAATGACAATGGCTTCCCATTTTTAACTCTCTTCTGCCCCACACATGCACAAATATCTGCTGTGCTGTGGCAGCTGGAGCTTGCCAGTGCCATGGGGCCAGGAGCATCAGTAGCAGATGGCGTGGGACACTGAATTTTGGACATCAGTGGACCTGGTTGTACTGTGCTTATATCACTGGTGAGCCTTCGCCCTGCCCTGAGGTGGGAAGGGTTCCTGGGACATATTTCTGTCTTAATGCAGGCTAAGAGGCACAAAGGCACACAGAAGGGAGCTGTAATTTATTGTGACTGGGGTAAGGGGCTGCCAGGGGGCAGCCAGAGAGGGATCATTCCCTGTTGGGTGCTGGTAGAGGAGCAGAGGCTTCTCCCTGACTCTTGTTAAACACTGAGCTGAAATGCAAAGTGATGGGAAAATATAAGGAAAATAAGGCAGGAAGTAGCATTAGATATATTGATAATTTGGGCAAATCACTGCTGTGGACCTTCTTTGATTATGTTAGCTGTTCAGTCTTCCTTACTAACTGCTGCTATCACACAAGCATAATAAAACAAGAATATATAAATGGAAGGAATTAAGAGCCATCCTATTGGGACCAATTTAATCTTTGCTTCATTTAAAAGTAGAACATGGCTCCCTTATCTAATGTACATAAAATTGCTCTTTATTCCCCAGGTTTACATAGAGATGACAGATCTATATAAATATGGATCTGCTCCTTTTCCCCATTCTGTTGTGAGAAGAGCCACCTTCCACCACATCTCTTCTATGCTCTAGACACTTGAAGGAGAGTCTCCCTCCTGCCCTGTGGTGTTTCTGTGAGAGGAGAATGAGGATTTGGCAGCATCCTTTGGAAGACACAAGCTCCAGCAGTGGATGTTTGAAAGTAAAAAGCAACGAGACCAGTCCCAGGTGGCTCTTGCTCAGGGGCACATGGTGCTGGTGGGAATGGGCTGAAACCCAGCCAAAACAGCCCTTCCCAAGGTCACTTCACTCCCATCCATCTTTGCTAGCTTTGCTTTTGGGGAGTTATAGAACAAATCCGCAGCGGTTTCTGAGCTGTACAAGACAGGCAGGAAACCATAAAGTCTCCTGTGAGCTGTCATGTTCAGGCTACTCAGAGTGAAGAGGAAACACAGTTGTACTGGGGAATTACCAAAAGCACAGAGGCCCCTGCCAGGACAAAGGTCCTGCTGAACTGCCGTGTAGGTGAGAGCAGTCCTGGGTTTCATCCCCAGGAAAGGCTGAGCCATGGTCTCAAGGGTTTTGAGAGAAGATTCACAGCAACCACAGAAGCCACTTCTGTCTTCACAGATTCAGGTTTTTAAGTTAAAACTCAGTTATCAGAAAACAGACTTTCCCACAGCCAAAGACAGAAACTGAAGCTGAAATGTGGAACTCAGTCAAGCCCAGTGTTCCTGCCAGACTTCTCACTGGTCCTGTTACCATCACTGAACAGGACTTGAGTCACTGTGGGTTCACAGTGACAGATGAAATCATGTCCTTTTCTACAGGACACATTCAGAAATGTGGACAACTTCCTCTCTTCCTCACCTCTGAGCTGGGGAAAAAGGAGGCATTTGTGCTTTCTAACACGCTAAAAGCATCAGAGGACTCCCTGCTTGTTCAAACCAACTATCATAAGTGCAATTTCAAAGTGTTTCTCTCTGCTAATATCCAGTGGCTTTTTAAAAAGCAGCTGACAGCAGTGCTGGAATGGCTAATGCCTAATTAGCTAATGGGTAATGATGCTCCTGTGAATGAAGCTGACATTTCACTCTGTAATTATCATCTGGGCTGATCCCACGTCCCTGCAGTGGGCAGTGGAGGCTGCCTTGGGACATGCCTGTGGAATGGCAGGACTGGAGTGATGCTCCCAGGCTGCCCTCTGGACAAGTGTCCCCTGTGCTGTCACCCCAGCTGGGGCAGCCCAGGCCATGGGTTTGGCACGGCTGCCCATCCCCACACATAGCCTCCTTCTCCACCCCCAGGTTTATTTATCTGAGCTGAAAAAAAGGAATTTTGCTTGGCATTCCAGCTGCCAGGCAGCCTGTGAGCAGCTCTGCCCTGGTTCACATGTCTGTGTCTCCATCCAGGAGGCCTTGGAGGAGCTGAAGAAATCCCTCTCTGCTTTGCTGAGAGATGCTTTGCCTTTGCTCCTTCAGCATAAAAGGAAAGCAAAACATTATTAATTGTAGTACACAAGCTAAAGAAATTTGAGAAGAGTTTCTGTTTTGAAGAAGAAAATGTACCTGCCACAACAATATCATCATAGGCATCATAAAGCCTTGGGGAATAACCATTTGGTATAACATTCTGAAGCTGAGGGCTTATATGCTGTATTAACCCTAAAAAAGTCAAAGTCCTTTCTTTGAGAAGATCTGGGGTTCAGCACCCTGCTAGGAAAGATCTGCTTATGCTATGTTTTAGTCTCCATATCTTTGTGTCTTTTTCTGTCACAGGAACAACTCAGTTTTGTTCCTTGGGCCACCAAAGAGTGAACTCCAATTTACAGATATCAGAGGGTGTTAATTCCCGTGCATTTAAGTGCAAAATAAACCCCTCTGGAGTCTCTGCTTTGTTTTTCCTCAGCCCCTGCCCTACTCACCACACTTGGACACCCTCTCCAAAGACAAGCCTGCAGCTTTAGGGTCCATCTCAAAATCTCCATTGCCAACTGCAACCCTTTGGAAAAAAAGTCACTGGAGGATCTGTTCACTGGAAACTTTCACCCAGTTCCCTGGGGTTTCAGGGATGCCACCAGCCTTGTGCTCCCACAGTGCAGGGGGGCTGTTGGGGAGCTACTCCATGTGCTGAGAGAGCTCTCACATGGACACAGCTCTGGAGGATCCCTGGTAGGATTTTCTCTTGTCAATTTCCAAATCTATAGTTTCATGCACTGCCAGTCAGACATTTTAGACATGCTAAGTGCTCCCAGTTAAAGAACTTTGTGGAGCTGACAATTTTCAGGGACAGAAGGGAGGCACACACAAGCCCTGACACTGAAACAGAGATGCTCCTGCACTGGGGAAACCTGACCCAGCCCTTCCTTCAACAGCCCTCGGCAACGGGACCAGACACAACCCAGCACACCTCTGCTTTTCCACTTCCATGTTTCTGCAAAAGGTGGGGAGATGTGCCAGTGCACAAAGGCTGCTGATGTCAGAGGGTATCTGTGAAAAGGGGAGTTCCTGCAATACACTCAATGCACTCAACTGGCAGATTAAAAAATAATAGCAATAAAAATAATAATAAATACGGTTATTAATGAGCAGAAGGAGCCTATGGAGCCCTGAGAGACACATTAGCTGTTTGAACAAGCAGATATTTCTGTCCCTCCCTCCCTATGTCATCAACGTGTATTTATTTCTTTATTTAGCTCAATGCTCACCCTTTGAGGAGAAGATGAAAGTGTCAGGATGATCCTCTCCTTATCATGCCCTGCACAAGGGAAAGCTTTGAAGATACAATATGCAGAAACACTGGGCTCTCTGGTGACTTCTCCAGATTTAATTAGCCCAACCTTCTGTATGGATCCTGCCTCCCCCTCCAGATATCCCTTTTTTCCCCCTCCCCAGCCTCAGACAAGCTTCTGGACTCACTGGCAAAATAGCAGCTGCTCAAGCCCTCCATTTAATTCGGAGCTTGGCTCTCCAAGATGAGCTAAAAAAAAATGCCACCCCAAAGATGGAGCTGCTTTTAGCATTATACACGAGCTGCAACTGCCAAGGAAAGTTTATCTTGGAGCCAATGTGAGTTCTGTTGCTCCAAGTTAAATATTTCCATTTAAAAAGTAGAATGAACTATACTGTGGGACTTCCAATTGCTTCCTGAAATATTAAGAAGGAATATCTTTAAACATTAATATTTTGTTACAGTGCTGAAGTCTTTCTAAGGGAGGGTTATTTTTTAGAGCTGTATATTTTTCTCTGCATAATTGGAGCCTCTGATCTGTGCCTGTACTCTGTGCTCCCAAAAGTCACCATACACCAGCAGCCTTCCTTCCAAAGCAATCAATAAAAACCCTTCTTTTTTCTTCTCCTCCCTGCTATTCCTGCTGGTAGGAGGCACATGCCAAGGACACCTGTGCTTGAGCCCTTGAGGTAAATGCCCTATCATGTGCTGAACCTCTGTTACCCCACAGGGCTGCCAAGAGCCTCATCTGACTTGTCCTGCTGCACCCACACCCCCTGACACACCCATGGATGTGCTCCCATCCCACATGGACCAGTAGTGGGAGTTTCCAGGCCTTCCCTGTGCCCCAGCCCATGGCCCATCCATCCTCTCTGGCACCAGGGAAGCAGCTATGGAAAGGACAGATCAGGAGAGCAGATTTAATGCTGCTTTCATGGAGGGAAGGAAAAAAAAATAAAAAAGAAGAAGAAGAAGAGGAGGAAGAAAAAGAGAGAGAAAAATTATGTTGCTTCCAGGCCATTTACATGTTCATTTCTCAAGAGAATGTGACACTTTATCCTTTTTCTCAAATTAACTTCTGTGTCACAGGCGGAATAAAGAGATTGGCTGGACGGGAACTGAAACCTCGCGGAATGATGGACTGGGAGCTACACGGAGCATGTGTTTGTGATCTGCAGGAGCCAGGGGAGGGACAGCAGTGCAGCCCTGCTGTCAGCCATTGTTCAGCACCTTGGTATGTTGGCTTAATCTTACAAGGTCTCCCAGAGGTCTCTTTTTTTTGGATTTTTTCCTCACCCCCCATCAGAGCAAACAAAGTGCTTTTCTGAGCTGGTGTTGGAGCTGCTTAACCATTCTCACTCGCAGGGGGAGAGTGCCCAGGGATGAAGGGCTGGGCCTCAGCTGGATGGTCACTCAGGGGGGACATCAGAGCCAGCAGGACAGCCCCAGCACTTGCACTGGAGGCTCCTTGCCCACGGGCTCAGCACGGGTTGGCACCAGAGGCATAGGGAGCAGTGATGCCAAATGCAGCAGGAAGAATCTGAAAAAGGGTTACAGAAAAGAGGGGCTTGCATGATGAACTAGGCAGGGTAACACTGTGTGACACTCGGCCAACATCACAGCTGAGCTGAAGCTCTGGTTTCACACCAAGGTTACTCACAGCTCCAATCCAAGTCCTGGGACCCATCCAGTGACAGCTTGAGAGAGTGGGGGTTGTTCAGCCTGGAGAAGAGTTTGGGGAGACCCTATGGCACCTTCTGGGAATCCAGGAGAGCGGGAGAAGGACTTTGGATAAGGTATGAGGGACAGGACAAGAGAGAATGGCTTCCACTGCCAGAGGCAGAGTTAGATGGGATATTGGGGAGGAATTCCTGGCTGTGAGGGTGGGCAGGCCCTGGCACAGGGTGCTCAGAGAAGCTGTGGCTTCCCCTGGATCCCTGGCAGTGCCCAAGGCCAGGCTGGACGGGGCTTGGAGCAGCCTGGGACAGTGGAAGGAGTCCCTGCCCATGGCAGATGAGCTGGAACTGGATGAGCCTTAAGGTCCCTTCCAGCCTGAACCATGCTGTGATGATCCCATGGATTTTGCTGTCCTTGGCTGGCCATGTGCTCTTATGGCACCTTCTTGAAGCACCCCGTGGCCATCACCCTTGATCTGCTGGGACATCCTGGTCCCAAATCTGCTTTCTGCAACTTGAGCCAAGTCCTGCTCCTTCAGTGTCACTGCAAGGGGCAGCCAAACCCAGCCTGGACAGTGCAGGCAAGCCCTTAACCAGAGAGTTCCTGGTGTCATGAGTCTATATTGCTGTTAATTATCCAGGTAACTTTTAAAAATCAGAGGGATTTTTTGAGCATTGGAGGAGGACAGGGAAGAAAGAGCAGGATGAGAGCTCATTTCTCTATGAGATCTGTCTCAGCTGGCTGAAGCACTGACCTCCATAGCTGTGCAATGGGGAAGTACAGCTGGCTTTTCTGGGTCACATATGGTTTGGGTTTGGGGTTTTTTGGAGGGTTTGGGGTTTATTTTTTATTATTTTGCATGCTTGTGCCCTCAGAAAGCAAAACTCACCACCCTGCCTTCACATTTCCCTTCTGCAGCAACAGAGAAAGGGTGTCAAAGCCCATGCCTCCAGCTTCACTTAAAGCTTCCCAAACTGTAGTACCCATTGCATTCCCATTCCTGGTCAAGATGGCTTTGGAAACTCACGGGTTCTGAGACAGCAGAAGCCTGTCTGTCCCTCAGGCATCCCCATTCCTTGTGGAATGCTGCACTCTGGCTGGGTTTAGGACACCATGTGTCAGTGTTTTAGGGATCTCCTGCAGATCCAGCCCCAAACCCTGTAGGCTGGACACCCCTCACTGCAGCCTGGTGTGAACAGCCCCAGCCCAGGAGACTTGTGCAGGAGGTGACAACGTTGAGCTGCTGTGGGCTGGCACACAGGGCAGGACACCCTGAGGCACAACAGGCAGCTGGGAATTATTTGTCTGTCTAGGACTGCAATTAAACTTCAAGGGTCAGAGGTATTTAAGGGGTTTTTTTTGTTCAGGGCTTTGTGGTTTCTGGGTGTGCAGCTGAAGGGACCTTTGACCTTGATGGTGCACTCAAGGAGGAAAGGGGGTGTCAGTGTTCCTTCAGAAAGGTTCTGAACATGCACATCACTGCAGCAGTGGGATTTATTTCACTCTGAGTGTCCACAGCATCTTTAGATCTATCAGATTTCACCACTGATCACCCCTAAGTGATGCTAGAGAGGTCACCAGAAACTGATGACCTACAGAGGCTGCCTGGAGCAGAGGCTAGACAGAGTTAAAGGAATAAAGTAGGTATTTATTATAAAGGCCTTTAAAGGATACAAATTGGGCAGTGCAAGAGCCCGGCTGTGGCGACACCCAAGATGGACAGTGGGTAACGAGTTTTTACTTTTATAAGTTTTGGTCCATTTACCTGTTGGGGTTAATTGTCCAATTACAGCTTCAGGTTATGAAGTCCCATCATCCCAGTTTGCTCTCCTCAATTTGCTGTTGTTTGCACTTTTTGGGCCTGAAGCTGCAATGGTGTCCTTGGTTCTGGGGCTGGAAAAGGATTGTTTTGTCTGACTACACTGTGAAGAGAACTTGCTAACACTTTATATAAAGTTCAGAGTTATATACTAATGCAGTACAGAATCTGGAAAATATGAAGCCTAAAACTTAAGGCATCTTTGTACCTGGGGGAGTGTGGGTGTTTCCAGGACAGGATTCCCCTCTCATAACGTGGACATGTGATGTTGGACAAAAGGACTCACATCCCACATTGCCTGTTCCTCCCCAGCACTACTGAGGCTGCAGGACACCCCTGGCTGAGGATCCCACTCCACAGGGTCTCTTTGTCAACCTCAGCCCCGACCTTTGCTCCCTCAGCATAAAAGGAAAGCAAAACATTATTAATTGTAGTACACAAGCTAAAGAAATTTGAGAAGAGTTTCTGTTTTGAAGAAGAAAATGTACCTGCCACAACAGTAGCATTATTCTAGTTTGATGTTTCAACCCTTTTCTTATTGCAAAAGCTTGAAAGAAGTAAGCCAGAGGAAAAGAAAAGCTCTTCTTCCCAGCTCCCAGCAAAATTCAAACGGAGGACCCTTGCCTTTCCCACCAGCTGCAGTATGTAGGTCAGGTCCAGTCTATGCTCTAAGGGACAGGATTTACTGTGTGGAAAATCAGGCAGTGACAGCAGATGAGGCTCCCAGTGCCCCTGGCTGGGCCATCCATCAGGAGAGGACACAGGGCAGGCTCTGTCCCTGCCCTGGCACTGATGTCCCCCCACACTCAGGAACTGTGCTGCTTCAATCATACTAGCCTGGAAAACAGCCCAAACCCTGCCCCATGGAAATCACAGCTCTTCTGGCTAAAAGGAGTCATGAAATCTTTTCTCCAGATCATTTTCAACTCCTAATCAAAGACAGCTACAAAGATAAATTCTGAGTTTAAACCAGACCTTGAATCTCTGAAATGCTGTTCAGCTGGACAGCCCTGTGAGAGTGGCAAGTGTTAAAGGAGCTGGGGAGCAGCTGCTTGGGGTTTGTGTCTGCCTCAAGTTCCACCTCACCCATATGGGGCAAAGGGCTTTCTGCGTCTTCACCTACTAAAAATATCCAAGGCTGGAAGTTATAAGATATTAAATATTTAGCAGTTGCATGAAGGCACCTTGGGATGAAAGTGTATGGATACAAAGCTGTCATTTTATACCTTCATCATCATATTTTTTATGTAGCAGACGTGTCTTGTTGGCAAGGCACTTTTTGTTTCTAAATCAGCCTCATAAATCTCATTAAGATGCCTTTTCTAAACCATCCATGCCAAAAAAACAGGAACAGGCACCCACTGGACATCACCTGAGGTCCCTTAGGGTTCTTCTCACCAGAGCTCTCAGCAGGAGCTCATTGGACACTTCCTATTGGGATGATCCATGATGCCTCCTGAGATACCTACAGCAGGACCAGCACACTCCAGGCTTCACTAGAAAGGAAGGCCCCTGCAAATTTTAAACATGTGTTGAATTACATCCAGAATTTCTTACACCACTATAAACAAAACAAAACAAACCCACTTTTCAGCTTGTGGCCACGGAGAGCTGTAACCTGGCAAACTCATCTGGGCTCAACTCCACTTGGGAGGCTGGGTGGACAAGCAGGAGATGTCTTGAAAAACTGCTCATGTTTAGACCAGCCCTTACACCTGCAAGGCAGCAGCCTCATGTCTGGGTGTGCCAGCAGAACCTCCTCCTCTGGGAAAGGAGGGGGGCTGGACACCACAGGGTCAGGTTTGAACCCAGATGCTTTGGCTACCTTGAGGCAGGACAAAGTCAAACATCACTGGTTTCCTGGAAGCAGGGTAGAGCTGTGGAAAACACACAGTTAGGACATACACATTTTTAAAATGCACAATATTGTATATCTGGGGAATCTAATTCAAACTGATTAAACAATGATCCCCTTTAAGTGATTTACGCTTTCAAATACCCACTCAAGGAGTTAATTCAGTGTGCTGGCAGCACTATAGGCTCACTGCACCTCTCACATGAGCTTGCAGGACTTTGTCATACTCTCACAGGGGCAATGTCTCCCTCTTCAATAGCACAACCAATTTAATTTAGTGCTGGCTTTGCTGTCCCATAGACACTCTCCCTTTTCAAGCACACTGCCTCCGTGACATTTGGTGGCATCTGGCCCATAGCTACTTCTCAGGGGGTCCCCATCAGCCTCTGGAGCAGAGATATCCCTCATTTTCCTGGCAGCAGAGTCCGTGGGAGCTGCTATCAGCCTTGTCCAAGTGTGGGAAGGGAGGGATGGAGGGGAATGGGTGGAGGCCAGGCTGCACCCCCATTGCTTGCAGCCATGAACATGGGCTGTTTTCTGGATTTGCCTCCCAAATCAGCACAGCCTGCTGAGTCTTGCCAGAGCTAATGACAGCATCTTCATGCCACATACAGCTCTGCCAGAGATCTGGCTTTTGAGGGTGTCCTAGGGTGACTTTGTGATGCTTGTATCCCCAATTGTCTGTTCTATTTGTGGTGTATATTGAGTTCTGTACCTTTTAGACTGGTTTCGAGACTGGAGGGGGAGAAAGGAGAAGCGCCGAGTTTGTTTTGAGAAAAACTGCCTGACTCCCACACATTCCTTCTCCTCTCCAGACAGCAGTGGGACAGAGATCTCCTGTGCTTTTGGTTAGTTTTAGCTAGCTAGGGCAGAGAAGTTCCCTGGACTGTTTTTTCTTTTTCTTGGGACTGTTTAAACCTGCTCCAGACTGAAAATCCCAGAGGAGCACCGAGGGCTCTCACACCTGCGGCCCACCGGGGCCTGGGCCTGCAGAGGGACTGACAGGAGACTGAGAGAGCTGAGCTGCCCACAGCAGGGACTTTCTGAGTTTACCATCTCATTTCAGAGCAACTAAAGGTTTTATTGTTTCATGTAATTCATTCTTTATGCTTGTGGGCACTTTGTTTGTTAAATAAATAGTTTTTTCCACTTCTGTCCGAGGAAGTTCTTTCCCAGACCAGCTAGGGGAGAGGCCGTTTGGGGTTGCTTCCCAGAGGGGCTGCATTCAGGGGTTTTCTCCCAAAGTTGCTCTAAACCAGAACAAAGGGGAACACAGGTCACTCTCCTTGGAGCTCTCTGGCTACACACTGATGAAAGCAATCAGGAAATAAGGATTTGGGGGCAAGGAAGAGGAGTGTTTGTTTGAGTGGACACATCCTGGATCTGCTGGGAGAAGGCATTTCCATCAGTGAGAGAGGCAAAGGAGACTGCTCCTCACAGACCCAGAGCGTGGGGCTGGCTCTGTGGGGCAGCCCTGGCACCTCTCCTGCTACACTCTGGCCACTGGGGCAAATGGAGGCAGATTGGGCAGAAAGGGAGGAAGCAATAGTGCTGTAGCCAGCTCTGGCCTGCAGCCTCTCCAGCGGGCAGGGACACAGCAGCAGTCTCAGCTCCAAGCATTCCCCTGCCCACCCCAAGCCCTTGTGCAGAGACATCAGCAGGGCTGAAGGGCCATCATTCCTCTTTCCTGATGAAAGCCTTTTTCCTAGACCATGAAAGACAATGGCACCAGGCTTGATTGGTGAGGGGCATTCAAATCCCTGTGCCCAGGGTCTGGTGTGGGCACACAGGGCCCTTGTCCTGTCTCACATCAGTGCACACAGGTTGATACCAGTGGGTTTAAGAGCCATGTGCAGGGCCTGGTGGCCAGCAGAGCTCCTGAAAGGAGCATTTGGGGGCCATTTATTCCTCTGAACTGAATGCAGTTCCCTCCCAGTCAGCAGCAGGCACACAGTACCCCTCCACAAATGGCTTTTGGAAGTTGCCCTCCCCCTGCTCTCCCTTTTGCAGGATTTAGCAGGTCCTGGGATATCACAGTCACTTTTGGGGATGCCCTCTGGGAGACAACAGTGGGTTTGCTGTTTCTCTCACCAATTTCATGTGCCTGGGAGTGACATAAATTATCTTCTCCCACTGGCACAGGTAGGATGTGTTTTTTGGGAGGAGAGGAGACTGTTCACACACCAAACTCCTGCCCTGCCCACGGCAGCAACGCTCCATGGCATCCAGAACCCCACACAGTGACACAGGAATGCCCAAACCAAGGAGTGTCTGCAGAGGCAGCCCCCAGAATTCAGAGAGGTGCCCTGCTGAAACCCTCCACGTGGCAACCCCCCAACTCCCTCCCCTCCAGTTTTCCTGTGCTTCAGCCCAAGAGCATCCCTCGCTGTTTTATTTATCCTGGGAATAAACATTCCTGGCAGCATTCATCAGTAGATAGACAGCTCTCCCTCAGTTCCCCTGCCCAATTAGTGCCACTCTGCTGTTGTGCAGGAAGGAGCAGCAGCCCCCGGCCACAGAAGGCAGCTCAGTATTGCCCGTGGCTACAGAATGCATCACACCTCACCTGCCTCTCACTGTCTTGGGGGAGCTGAGCCCAATGAATATTTCAATAGGCTCTGCCTGCCCAGGATACTATTAATTTTGGAGTCCCTGTAATCCAATTCCTTTTCCTCCAAGTGGGTGGTGATTATTAATTTCACAAGCTATGCTTCCACTAGCTCCTTCCCAGTCCCTTGTGGCTAAGGAATATTAATCCACATTCATCCTGTCATTCAGCTGCCCAGGAGACTCTGGTGTGAATAGTATTATTATTAATACCACTGCTCCACACGTGGTTATAGCAACTTAAAGGCACACAGGTGGGTTGCAAAGGTCATTTGCAGAATAGCACCTCAATCCTGATGTTCAGAAAAATAAAATAGGGCCCAGGCATTGCTTTTTGAAGCTGTTTCTCCAGGTCCTGGACCTGCTCGTTCTGGTCCTGCCTTGCCAGGGCACAGGTGTCAGACAATCCCAGAAAATCTTGGACCTGTGAAGGTTCAAGAGCAGGAGATGAGCTGCAGCCTTGTCCCAGCCATATCCAGCAGCCAGCAAGGAGCAAATACTTTTGTCCTTCCTTTGGGGAAACTGGGGGGAAAAAATTATAAAATCCCAACATGATCTCTCTACTTAAATGAAATGCCTGGAATGTAATAATTTCTGACACCCCAACCTTATTATCAAATTGGCTTGAAATCAAGCAATTCATTTGTGTTCTGCTGGCAAGGCAGAGGGTGGAAGAAAGCAGCTGTTACATTTCTTTGCAGAGCAAAAAAGCCTTTCCCAGGCAGCCAGGTTTACCCAGGCAGGCGAGACACAATTCAATCAAACTTCTCATGGAGGGGTTAACCACCATCAATGTTCCCTTGAACGTGGGGCACTAAATGGCAGAGAGATAAACAGTGAAAAAGAAAGCCAAGAAATGCAGCATTAAATGATAAACAGCCCCCAAGGTGTCCCTGCTCTCTCACAAGGGTCAGGGCAGAGGGAGGAAGGGCAGAGGTGAGGCAGTGGTAAAGGAACCTCATGGATCACAGGCTTAGCTTGTGCAATATCCACGCTGGTGCTGAAGGCAGGGTATTAATGTATATGTCCTGGCTTAGGGCAAATTTGGGAGGAAACCTCCAGATGGGGTCCCTCTAGAAAGCAAAATCAAGTAGCCCCTCTCCCAACTGGTTTGGGAAAAAGTTTCTTTAGAGAAAAGTGGAAAAAAACTGTTCATTTAACAAGTAAAGTGCCCACAAGCATAAAAAAATTAATAATATGAAACATTAAAACCTCTTGTTGTTCTGAAGTAAGATGGCAAAATTGAGAAAGTCCCTGCTGTGGGTGTAGCTCAGCTTGCTCAGTCTCTTATCAGTCCCTCCAGTGCTGGAAAATGCTGAAGTCCAAGCCCTGGTGGGACACAAGCATGAGATCCAGGTGTCTCTCTGGGTTTTTCAGTCCAGAGCAGGTTTAAACAGTCCCAAGAAAAAGAAAAAAAACAGTCCAGGGAATTTCTCTGCCTCAGCTAGTTAAAAACTAACCAAAAGCAAAGGAGAGCTCTCTCTGGCTGTCCTTCCACCGACAACACAGTCAGGAGCAGAATGTGGAGGAGTGGGTGCAGTTTCTGCGAACAAACTCTGCACTTCTCCTCCCTACTTCGCTCTCAGAGCCAGTCTGGAAGGTGTAGAGCTCAATATCCAGCACAACCAGAACAGACAATTGGGGATACAAGCATCACAAAGTCACCCCAGGACAGGGGCTGTGCCGGGGGCTCCTGCTGAGCAGAGCATCTCCACAGCTGCAAACCCTCCTGAATCACCCTGCCCCTCTGTCCCAGCCAATGCTACATGTGTGCTTTCACCCCAAAATAAACACCAGTGCAAGTGAGAGCCAGCCTCACACCTGAGCTTGTCTCATTTGCACGGGGGCTGTGGCACAGGAGGCCCCTTTTCAAGGCAGTGAAGGCAAACAGCATCTGAAACCAGAGCATGTTTCAGTTTTGTTACTGTATGCTTTTGGCAGCAAAGATGGGCTGGAGTCTTCACAGATGTAACTACTTTCGCAGTTTTTCCTCCTAGAAGAATGCAGCCTTCCCAAATTGTCAGCACTTCAGCCAGCACAGCCCCAGCAAATGCACCAGCACAATTACAAAAGCAGAGGAGGGAAAGATTGCTCCCTCCCAGCCCTCGCCCGGAAAGGACAAGAAGTCAAATCCCAGGCCTGCTGAGTCCCACTCTGGGTGGCAAACTCTTGGTTTTCCAGATGTTGCACAGCCCAGGCTGCCAGATGTGCTGAAGTCCCAACCCCACAGCCTCTGCATGCACAGGGTGGCTTGGCATGCAGCAAGGACCAGTTTGGGCTGCAGCAGCCTTGCAGTGCAGATGCAGGCAGCCCTCACTGCAGGAGGGAAGGATTTCATCCCCTCCCTTACCCTCCCAAAGAATTGTTGGAAGGGAACTTTAAAGTTCATGCAGTCAAACCTCCTCTGCAATGAGCAAGGATGGGACTTAACCAAATTGTTGTTCAGAGCCCCATCCAGCCTGACTTTGAATGTGTCCAGGAATGGGGAATCCAATACCTCTCTGAGGAACCTGTTCCATAAATAATAAACAAACAAGTACTCACTGTTGCCAGTAACCTCCTGTTAACTGAAAGCCATTCCCTTTCTTTTTTCCTACCAACACAGTGAACTCACAACTTCTCATCTCAGCCTCTTCCTCCATCCCTGCCTGCAGAGCCCAGACAAGCAACAAGGAATTAGCTGCTCCTGGTTTGAAGCTTTTCCTTGATTTCTGTGAAAGGCCCCATCAGCTGAACTCAGCAGGTTCCCATGAGCTGCCACAGCAGGGCTGGGTGCAAAGAGCTCCTCTCTCTGCAGAGTGGATGAACGTGGCACAAGGGTTTAGCACCCACTCCCTGTAGGAGTCACCTGCAGGGTGAGCTTTGGCCCTGTAGCCACCAGACAGCTCCTGGGTAACCTGGACCCTGCTTGCACTCCTAAGAACTCCCAAAGCATCCTAGAATCATAGAAGCACGGAATCCCAGAATGGGTTTGGTTAGAAGGGACCTCAAAGCTCATTCCGTTCCACCCCTGCCATGGCAGGGACACCTTCCACTGTCCCAGGCTGCTCCAAGCCCCAATGTCCAACCTGGCCTTGGGCACTGCCAGGGATCCAGGGGCAGCCACAGCTGCTGTGGGCACCCTGTGCCAGGGCCTGCCCACCCTCCCAGGGAACAATTCCTTCCTAATATCCCACCCACCCTTCCTAATATCTCTGTCCTGTCCCTCCATCCCTTGTCCCCAGTCCCTCTCCAGCTCTCCTGTAGCCCCTTTAGGCACTGGGAAGGTTTCTGAGGTTTCCCCAGAGCCTTTTCATCTCCAGGTTGGACACCCTCAGCTCTCCCAGCCCATCCCCACAGCAGAGCTGCTCCATCCCTCTCATCATCTTTATGGCCTCCTCTGGACTCTCTTGGACAGGTCCATGTCCCTCCTGGGCTGGGCACTCCAAAGCTGGCTGCAGTGGGGGCCCAGGTGGGGGTCTCACGAGAACAGAGTACAAATACTGACTGTGCCAAGCCAAGATCTCATTAACCTTGTTAGCTCCAGTGAGATTTCTGTCAGGGCTCCCAGGAAGATGGGCTTCCTTGGAGCCACTGCAAGGTTTCTAGTCCTTTTCTAGAGATCTGGATAAAATCTGTGTCCTGGGACACATGCCTGTCATGGCACAGGAGCATCTGAACTCTGCACTGCTCACTCACAGCCTGAGCTATGTGAAACACGCCTTTCTCCCTACCATTATTTTGACAAACAAACCTAATCTGGATGACTCTACTGCTGATATTGGTGTTTTGCATAACATGTTTTGCTCTAAATGACTTTAATTACAATTCATACAGGTTGCAGATTAATGGTAGGTGGAGAAAGGCAAACTGTTCATGTCTGTATGTGTGCTGCTGCAGAGTAATGGCAGGCCCTTAGCAGGCTGGATGGGCTTGGAGCAACCTGGTCTTGTGGAATGGGGGATTGGAAAAAGATGAGCCTTGAGTTCCCTTCCAATCCAAACCATCCTGGGATTCTGCAACTCTTCCACTTCAGCCCTACCAATGATGCCTCACGAGCGATACCTCAGGGAGAGGGATGGATTTGAGAAGTGATTTAGAGACTAAAATTATTTTTTTAAGTGATACAGGCCTGTGGGAATTGGAATCACATTGAACATAATTTACATTTAGGTCCTTGTATTCATAAATCATATTTCAATAACACTTGAGGCTGATTCTGATACTCTTTTTGGGATGGAGTGGGTCAGACACCACAGTGTCTAGAAATCCTTCTGAGGAACAAGGGGAAACAAAGACTTTGGTCCCTAACCTTGTAACTTCTCTTGAAAGATTTTTAGGGAGTCCAAGAATCTCTCAAGCTGTGTGTGGGACTTTGTGAAGGTTCTATTTCAACATGGGCTGCATGGACAGGCATAGAGAGTTTTTTCTTTGCCTTCAACCCTGCACGTGCTCTCTGGCCCGAGCCTGCACTCAGCACCCAGCCACAGGTCCAGTGCATCTCCCTGTTTTAATGGGACTTCATTGGTTTCAGGAGTCTTGAAGGGTGGGGATACCAGTCCTACAAGGAGCCTCTCCTTTTGGTCCAGGAATGTGCTAAAATTCCCTCTGAAATGACACTGCCATTCATTAGGAGAGTGAGAGACTTGAACATGTCCTTAAGTGTTGGCTTTAGAGATATTTCAGCAGCTGATCATTACTTCTACATGTAAAAGGCAATAAAAAGGAAAAGTTAAGACAAGAGTGATGATCTCACTTGCTTTTATTAAGACAGCCATTAATTCTGGCATGATGTGGGTTGATAAAACCTGCTCTTACATGAGCACTGCTATTGTGTGAAGCAGTCTCAGGGAAATGCTGGTCTGGCTCCAGCCAGGGAATGGATGCAGGGATTGACCAGAGCTCCTCAGCTCTCTGTAGGGTGTGTAAGAACCAGACTCCTCTGATGGGGTCTGCACTCTGAAGAGAGGAAGGGAGCAAAGCTTGGAGAGATAAAGTGAGGTTTTTGACTTATTTTACAGGCAAGAAGAGGAGGTCTGAGGGTATGGAGGATGTTTGGGGAAAGCTTGAATCCAGTTCTCTTTCCCCACAAAGTGACAGAAAGCTCCTTTGCAGGCCTAAGTTAATTCAGCTTTCCTTCTAAATCACCATGGGGCCAGAGCCTGGTTTGTTAAACCTGTCTCAGTTCCCATTACAAAACAGAGATTAGAATCCTAGCCTAACTCAGCATTAATCCTTGCTAGATTGCAAAGCACTTTTTTTGTTTTCTCTCTAAAATTAGCAGCACCCCTCCCCCTGATACCATTACAGCAGAAACACAGTGTAGATAGCAAAATACAAGAAATAACACCAGTTGCCAGAGCAGCTCATTTTCTGCACCAGTGCACCCTGGTTTTGGCACCAGAAACAATACTCTCATGGACTTCCAGGTGTTAAGAGGCTGAGCAAACACTGGTTTCCTCTGGCCTGCCTCCCTGCCACTCTGGGTGGGAATGCCCTTGTCCACGCAGCGTGACTGACCAGATGGGCTCAGGGGTGCAGAGAACTCCTGCTCTCTGCCCACCCAGATGAATTAGGTGTAGAAACAGCTGTATGTTGTCTCCATGCCTTCCCAGTGCCAGAGGAAAACCAGGATGTTTTATTAAGCATATTACAGCACTGTCTTGTTGGGATATTTCCTGGCAGTTAACATCTTGCTGGATCAAATACCTTCGGCTTTGCCTGGGGCCCTCAGATCATCCAGGCATTTAACTGCCAGGAAAAATACCCTCTCTGCTGGTGACTACAATTTAATTAGTGCAGCTTTTCTAAGGCAGGGAATCAGGAGACTGGCACTGGAAGAAACACCTTCACCCCTGCCAAACCATCTCAAAGAGCTTCACAAAGCACCGAAGGATTTTAACAGCAGCACAATGTCCAGGTAAGCCAGCCCAGCAAGGGCCAGGTACTGCTCTCACTCACTCAGCAGGAGATAATGGGATTCCTGAGAAGTAGGCTTGCCCTAAAAAATTAATGGTTTGCACTCTAAAATGTACCTTTGGTGCACTATTCTCCTGCCAGATGGGTTTTGCTGCATCAGCCTTGTACTGACCGTGGACTCAGACACAAGGAACTTTTTTAATGGTGGCTGAGCCTAAGGGACCAAATTTTCCTGTCTGTGCCCTCAGGGCCTTGTCTCTGCCTGATGTAGGTGATGGGGATGTCCCTGAGCACTCAGGGGGGTTCAGCAGTGTCTGAGGTTAAGCTGTACTGCCCAGGGGGCATGCACTGCCTTGGCACAGGGCTTCTTCCCACCAGGAATGCTGCATTTACCACCCCATTTCACAGGCTGCAGACACACACTTGGACACTTACATCTCAGCTTTTGTACCCTGAAATGGCCCAGGACACATTTAATTTGTTAATCTTGGTGCAGTACACCTTCCTCCAGCCATGAGCAGTGATAGCCTACAGTAATGTCATGGAAACATTGATTTTTCCTTTATATCCCTCGGGTCAAGTCCTCACATTGTTTCACCCCAAAGGGTATGTGAGGCAAGGAAAGGCCAAACATCTTATAACACATTCACCACAAACCCCCATGTTCTGCTGCTCTCTCAAAACCTCCTGGCATTTGTGGCAACAAAGAGAGTAAGTTTGGTTTAGATACAGGGAAGAAATCCTCCCCTGTGAGCGTGGTGAGGCCCTGGGAAAGGGTGCTCAGAACAGCTGTAGGAAGTGTCCAAGGCCAGGTTGGATAGGGCTTGGAGCATCCTGGGATGGTGGAAGGTGTCCCTGGCCATGGTAGGGAGTGGGATGGGATGATCTTTAAGGTCCTTTTTAACCCAAACTATTCTGGGATTCTGAAAAATACAATTCTCAAGCGTGCTTTTCCTGGTGTTAGAATTAAGATTCCTAGTGGAGAAGAAAGGCAGCCAAAGATTTCTGAGGGTAAAACTCTTATTAAAATGGAGTTTAGAGAATGGGGCTGCAGCATTACTTGCCCAGTTGTGGAGAAGGTCATTGTATGAAAATCCCTAGCCCCTGCTCTGCCATGCAGCAAACTCCAGCATCTGTCAGCAGCTCTCCTAGATCTGGTGCATGTAGACAGAGGAGATCATGCAGCCCAGCACACACAGCAGAAATTACAGAATGTATGGGACTGAAGAGTGTCTTTTAATACAGCGGAGCCAATCTGTTCATTATTTAATGATTTCATTGATAACCACAGCAGAAAGCTGGTAAATGCACAGCCCTGGCCTATAAACCACCTGTGCTCGACTTATTAAGTGCAGTGACACAACATATTGAACTGAATATATTGGAATGTAAATAGGGCATACTTTAGCATACAGGTAATCATTGTATTTGGAACCTACTGCTGTTATAGGTGTCTTAGATTAATTTAGCAGCACTCGTGAGCAGAGGCAAAACAGGGTGTAAACACTTGGTGGTGTGAGCAGCTGCTTTTCCTAATGCACATGAATCCTTTCACCCTCGCAGAGAGGAAGGAACACAGCAGCTGCTTCATGCCTCTCCATCATTCTATCTGCCTTTTCTCAGAGCTCTAGCCCAGACCCAGTCACTGTTGTTCCTAAACCATCCCAGGGCCACAGCTCAGCCTGTCTTGTCACTCACTCCCAGAGCTGTCCCACCACAGCCAGCTCAGCAGGCTGAGCTGCAAATGCTGTCAAACCAGCAGGAACAAGGTAGGAACCATAAAACATTTTGCTGGCAGCAAATATGCTTTGTATTCGTTTAGAAAATGTAGAGGAGGGTGATTTGTTGCTATTTGCCTTTGTCCTTTGAGAAAATTCTGGGGTTTTTTCCACCCCCATGCTGGTTTTGGTGGCCCAATGCTGACAGTACCACCTCAGTCAGTACCCAGGGCTCAAGGACAGCCAGCACAGGGCAGGGCCTGCCTGCCCTGGGGCAGCTCACTGAACCACTCCTCAGTGAAATACTCTGCTCTGCTAGCACCAGGCAGCCAGCCCAGTTCATCATTCCTCTCTCTATCCCTGTGTGAGCGATCCTTGTTTTTCTACTGCCTGAGCAAACAGCCAGTTTTTATTTTTGGAACAGCCCCATGGGGCTGTAGGGCTGGACATTGCCCAGTGGAGTAGAGAGGGCTGGAGGCACTGAGAGCCCACACAAGCCTGGGGTAATGCAAATAGCAGTGCAACTGCTGCAACTCCCTCGTATCCAGCCTGGCCCTCCTAGGAGGTGTTAAGACAAGAGGGAATTTAAGGGCTTGTAGAACATCCTGTTGTTAAACAGGTGATGCTGCACCAGCAAAATATTTCAGGAGCATTGATGTTGCTCACAGCTGTGTTCAGAAGAGGGTCATTCTGCTCTGGTTATACCTTTAATGTCTCTTGTTATCTGAGTTGATGCTGTGCTGATGCAGGCACTGACAGTGTCTCTTCACCTTCCCCACCCCTGATCTTCTCACTGCTCTCAGCCTTACTGCTGAATAAATTGCAAGACCAGGGTTCTCACCCTGCAGAAATTGGTAGGGAAATGTGTTTGTTAGGAAGCACTGAGACTGTGTTAGGCACACATTACGGGTACAATTTGAATGGCAATACATTTTGACAAGATGCTATTATGTATTTATTTGCACATGGTATAGTAAAGATGACAATCAACAGATTGTGTCAGAAGTGGGAAGGTTCAGAAAGGATTTAAATTTAGCAGAAGAGCCAGTGCCTTGTTAACTTCTGACATCTGAAAACAGCTCCCAGATGCTCACAGGCTACCTTGGCTAGCTTGACACACCATCCTCATTTATCTCATCCTAGTACAGTGGTCAGAAGGACTCACTGACTGCCTAATGCTTCAGAGGAGAGAGTTAAAGGTTCATGGAGTCAAAGCAACCCTATTTCAGCTTCCCTCTGCTTCTCCCTGCCTTGAGAGGTCCAGGTCTCCAAAGCAGAGGTGACCCTGTGACAATGCTATGGCTGGAGGAACCTGCACATCCTGCAAGCAAATATTCCCACCAGAATTTCAGGGTTACCTGGAAAGTCCTTTTGAGTTGTGTCGATAGCTGAGAGCGACTTTTAATTACAACCACAAATTCCTGTTAGCCGAGGTGACAGTGCCTGTGGCACCTTTGTGGCCATTCTCACAAGAAATTCTCTGGCAAACACTCCCTCAGAGATGAAGGCTGCTGCCATCTCATGGGGTTCTGCTGGCTCACCACAGGTATGATCCATACCCGGGGATGTTCTTCCCCCCTGGCACACAGATGGGCACGGCTGGCTGTGCTGCTGACAGGAGTGCCTAGAGAGCAGCTCACCATGAGCTGCTGTGGGTCAGCACCCAGGAGTTAAAGCCTTGTGTGGCCATGTGCTGCTGCTCACTGTGTGCTTTCCACTGGGGAAACTGAGGCACTGAGGCTGGGGTTGTTCTTTAAATGATGCAGAGAGGAGCTTTTGGTCTTTAGCCACACCCAAAGGCAGAGGGGTGGAAATTCCAGTCACCCTCTGCACTGACCTGGCAGGGGGGGAACCCTGCCCAGCCCAGCCTCCCTGCACACACTCCCATGGCTGCAGCAGCTCCTGGGCAAAGCTGCCTGCCACACCCGGGGTCTCCAGGATTTTCCAAACTTTGGGCTTGCCTTGCATGGCTGTGAAGTCCTCACTATTCCCACGGTGTTCCAGGGAGGTGAAGGCAGCATCTGATCTTCAGTCAGGCTCGGTGTCTGTATCTGAGAACAGGCTCAGTTCCTGTACCTTAAAGGAGAGAACAAAACACAGTGGCCGACAGTACATTTCATTTCTCATCCTCCTAATGAATAAATGCTAATTAGAAATTTCTAATTTCCACTGTTTACACGAAGCACTTTTGCTTTATTTCCTTTTGACTGTGTTTCCAGAACCCGTAGGAGTTCACATAGCCCCTGGTGCCTCTGTGCAACAGGAAATACAATCAAATAAGGAAATTTGTGTAAACCTTGGGTTTGCAGGAGGAAGATGTGCTCCTGTGTGTGAGTTGGCAATGAATAGGCTCTCATAATGTATTCCTCATTGCTTTCCTCTTCCTTTGCAGACAGTCAATACCCTTGAGAAAAGTTAATTAGATCCGCTTCACTCTGTTTGGTCCTGAGCGCTGAATACAGGGGAGAGGGAAATCCCAGCAAAGCAAATTGACTCGATTAGAGTAAGAGACCACTGAACAATTGTTGCCATTGTCTGTGATCACAGAGGATGATCTACTTGAAAAGCAAGCGTGAAAATGTTAAAACAATGACTTAAAAATATTTGTGCAAAATCCCAGTTCAGAAGCAGAAGCGAGTGGCAGCTTAAAAGGAGCTGTTTTGGGCGTACACAATGTGTTTGCAGAGCTCTGTGTTTCTGCGTGGAGAGGTTTGAAACCACTCACTGCAGATATTAAGTATCTCTAAGTAACCATTTCCATATCAAACTGATGAAGGTGATTGTGTGTTCCAAGTGTGTGTACTCCTGGCTGTATTGGCAGGATGGATTGAAAATGCACAATAAAATCACGCTACGTGTAGGGTTTTCCTGAAGGCTGCCTGGAAAGCTGAGAACTTGGGGATGCCCACCTCAGGTTTAGCTTCCCTTGCAGCAGGCAGTGATCACAGTATGCATCTACTGTATTTAATTACTCACCCTTTAGGTACGGACTTGCCAGCTTGGAGATCAGCTCTGAGCTTTGATAGGACCTACGGAACAGCTGTCTGTATCAAAACTCCCAGGTGCATTTTTATTTAACCAGCAAATTTCACATTAAGTCCCAAATCAGGACTCCACGGGACCTGTGCAAACACCTTGTCAAATCCCAGCTGGCTGTTGTTGACCTGGCACTACTTAAGGTGAACAAACATCAAAATGAGGGAAATTTGTCTCAAGTCATTGAGGAAATCAGTGGAAAAACCTCAGATCCTGAATTCCACCAGCCCCACTTAGCTGCCTTCTCTTCCTGGGGTAGGCTGTTATGCAGTGCAAGCCCAAAATACACTTTATAGGGCAGAAGAGTCTTTCTCTATGAAGACAAACTTCATCTGGGGCTTTGGTGTGATCAGATCAAAGAGCATTTTAAAAATGTTTTTTTCACACCTTAAAAGCCAAATGCATCCAGGTACCAGGGAGGTTCTAAAGGAGCTGCCTGCAGGTACCAGTACTCATTAGGAGAGATGAGCTGTGAGCAGTTTTAACCAGGTTTGACACAGGGCCAGAAGTCTCAAAGGCACTTAACTCCTACCAGTGTTGTAACTTGGGGCATGACTTGTAGAAAAATGTCAGCTAAAGCCCAGGGACTGTGTCACTGTCAAGTGCAAGCTTGCTGGGAAAATCCAGGGGAGGAACTCAGCCTCTGGGAGTACAATCCCATTAGAGACAATGAAATAAAACATTGTCTGAGAGGTACAAAGTGCTCACTGGTATTAAGAGGAAGTCATCTCTTAGGAGATCCTCAGAATATTTTACTGAAGCTCAGCACTGGGAAACTTTGTTATTTCCAGTCAGCTCCACCAAGGGGTAATGGAAATGGCCTTTGGGATTAATTGGAAATGATGGATGTTTGCCTGTTATAAAACACCTGGTGCAGACACAGAGCAAGAAGAATTGTGTGTCCAGCAGCTAAAGCTGGAGGGAGACCTTTTACCAGGAGACTCCACCCCATATTCTGCCCTGGACCCATCATTTTGGGTAAACACCATAAATTAACTCTTTGGAGGAGATGAGCTGGATGGCTCAAGAGAAAACAAATCACCTGAAAATACAGTTCCTTGGATGCACAAAATACATGTTCTGGTCTCCTTGATGTCACTGCTAATCCATCACCCTAGCCTCCATCTGCTGCCTGGGGCCAGCAGTGCTGCAGCCCTGGCTGTGGTGGCCCCTCCTCACCTGCAGGTCTCAGCAGAACCATGCTGGCACCAGGAATTCTCCAGGCAGATTTGTTACTTTTGCCTCTGGTTTTGAGCAAAATTCAAGCACCTGTAATCCATGACTGGTATGTCAAGTGTCCAAAGGAAGTACTGATTGTTGTGTTTCCAACCTGTTCTACCCCTTTCCCTCATTTCCAGGAACAGAGATTCTGAGCTTCTTTATTTTTTATAGAATCCCAGAGTGGTTTGGTTTGAAAGAAACATCAAAGCTCAGCTCGTTCCACCCCCTGCCCTGGGCAGGGACACCTCCCACTGTCCCAGGCTGCTCCAAGCCCCAGTGTCCAGCCTGGCCTTGGGTACTGCCAGGGATCCAGGGGCAGCCACAGCT
>VWYN01019162.1:43078-109646 GCA_013400075.1 Hippolais icterina | reverse complement strand
TATTCTGACTCTGTCAGTGTTCTCTTTTTGTTTGTTTGCTTGGTTTTGGTTTGTTTTTGGGTGGTTTTTTTTTTTTGGTACTACTACATTTGTATTTTTTAATATTCCTAGTAAAGAACTCTTATTTATATTCCCATATCTTTGCCTCAAAGCCCCTTAATTTCAAAAATTATAATAATTTGGAGGGAGGGGGCTTTACATTCTCCGTTCCAAGGGAAGCTCCAGCTTTCCCTGGCAGACAGCTGTGCTTTCAAACCAAGACATCTATCTTTCCTGGATGTGCTATTGCAGCAAGAAGCAGGCTTTGGTGAACCTCCCAAAAAACCTGCCCAGGTTAACCTCAGTTTATTCCTGCTGTCTTAAGAGAGTCAATATCTTCTGGGCCCTCACCTGTCAGCTCCAGAAGCTGCTGTGCCTCCCCTGCCAATCCAAGGAGCTCCGAGCTCCTGTTTGAGGGGTCTGCCCCACATCCAGCTGTGCTGCACAAGGGTGAGATGACAACACAGCTGGCTCCAGGCACTGCTGGCCCTGCTCCATGGGAATCACAGCTCTGACACTCAGCAGATAACAGGAGAGAAAAAAAAGGGGAGTGGGAGACTGGAAGTTAAAGTGACATCAGGTCACTGGAGTTTCAGACAAATTTAGGGACAAGGTGGATTAACCCCTGTCCAGCAGCTGTTCCTGCGGGGCTTCATGGGGAAGCTGGACTTGGCTTGGGTTATACAGGGAGTCAAGACCTTTACTAAATGTATTAATAGGTATTTAGTCTTAATTTAATCAAAACAAGCTATTTCAAAGAGGAGTAAGGGCATGGATTCCTCTGCAAATTGAACTAATTGGTTTAAAATATCACACCCTCAGTTAAACAGGTGCAGCTTCATGTAGAAAATGGCATAATGTCCATCAGAAAGGCAGGCTCTTTTTTTAAAGACCACTTAGTGGAGCTGCAGGGAGTAGACAAGATTTTGGGGACAAAATCTCTTCTGTTGTGCCCCAAATCTGAAATGAAAGCATTTTCCATATTCTTCACTCCTGGGTCCAGGCTGACAACACCAACAAGGGCTGCACAAAAATTAGGAGGGAAGGTGTGGTTAATATTTTATATGCCACATCCCTCTACAAAATGGATAGGGTTTTGTTTGGACTGAATTTTTTTTTTTAACAAATGAAATTATCGACATAATACAAGACTTCCTTGATTTTTAAAATATTCTCCATGAATATTTTAAAATACCTTGAAATCCTTCCTGGCACTTTCAGCAATTTTATTTCTTCCAGAGTAGATGAATCTGTCATTCAGAAAGCCCAATGACTACGCTTTCCTGTTTTAATGACAGCAATTTTTAACAATGAAGACTTTCAGTTTGAGCTGAGGACACTGAATCCTAAAGAGCACTTACCCCAGTTTGGATGAGCTCTAAACAAAGCAGAAACAGTAAACTCAGAGCCCTGTCCAGCCTGGCCTTGATGTAGCTGGGGATGGGGCATTCACCACCTCTCTGGAACTTGTGCCTCACTCCTCCCCTTGTAAAAACTGTCACCAGTGCTGTGTTTAAGTCTGCTGAGGGGAGGTGAAAAGGAGCTTTGGTTTCAGGAGGAATCCTGTCCCCTCAGCATCACCTCAGCCCATGCCAGGGCTGGGTTTCCAGCACGGGTGCCTTGCACAGCACCTCTGGTTTGTATCACCCCAGGATCTGACCTGCATCCACCCAGGGGTGCAGCTCACTTTGGGAAGCACCTGCCCCACACCAGTTAATGCCTTTTCTATGTCTGGTACTCCTGCAGTCACCACAGGAGACAGGATTAAGGCCTGAACCTCACTGTGGCACATTAATGCAGTTAAAATGTCTGTTCTACAAATTCCCCACCCTGATAAAAAAGTAGACACTAAAGCAATGATGGGGGCTAAACTCATTACAACCCCTTCAAAGTATAGCATGAGAGCAATGAAGAAGTGTGAGAGACAATAATTCTATGGATGCTGATTTCCATGCAGTGAAAGGACACCATGAGAGGAGCACATTACAGGCAGGACTTCACCAAACCAGTCCCACATCCTCCCTGTCAGGCTCTGCAGGGGAATCCATTTTCTCACCGACCCCAGAGGACACCATGGGATCTGTCGTGGGGCAGGAAGGTGGAGGTGGGCAGGAATTTGGAAAGGCAGAATGAGATCTGGGCAGCCAGAAACAGGGCAAACCAGCAGGATTCAGTGTCAGGTCAAGAAGCCACTAAGTGAGGCAGGGATGTGTTGTGAGAGTCTGCCCTGGAGATACGGTAATCATGGAAAACTGGAATTCCATGAAAAAAGGAGAGATGTGATTGTTAGGCTGGCTCAAGGCAATCTGAGGACAGCTTTTTGTCTGCAGAAATGAGTGAGGGAGCATAGAGGAGCCACAGGAGTGGAAGTCACTCAACACTTCCCAGGCAGCACCTAAACCAGCTCAGACCAGGTGCACAGTTTTGGTCCTTGCTGTGCAGAAAAGCTGTGGATGGGCTGGAGAGGATCCAGGAAAGGGACACAAAGATGATCCAAGGAAGGGGAAGCTGCCATGTGAGGAAAGGGGGAGCTGGGCTTGTTCAGGCTGGGGAAAAGGAGGCTGGGAAGAGATTGTATCACCACGTCCCAGTATTTAAAGGGTGACTACAAAGAAGATGAAGAATTTTTACAAGGAGTCACAAGGAGGATACAATGGGTAATGGGTACAAGATATTCCTGGGGAGATTCCAGCTGGACACATGAGGAAAATTTTTCACAATGACAACAACCAGGCATTGAAATAATCTCCCCAGGGAGGTGGTGGATTTCCCAGAGTTGGATGCGTCCAGGATTTGGCTGGACAGAGTGCTGGGTCATCTCATCTAGTCCATGCTTTTGCCAAGAAAGGTTTGATCAGATGATCCCAGATGGCCCTCCTAACCTGGGGTTCTAAGAAGTTGAGGCAAGGTTTAGCATCACCCAAAGCAAATGAGAACTCTAAGGAAAAAAAACAAAACCAGAAGGATATTTTAAAAATCGCAGGACTGGGGCGAGCAAAAGGAGTTTGCAGGACTGCATTGATTTAAAGTGGGACAATGTTGACCCTTGGTTTAGCTCCCAGTTCCAAGGGAGCATGAGAAGTCCTTCCCGTGGGGAGAAAAGGGCTGATACCAGTTTCTCCCTTCATTGTGGTGCAGGAGGAGCCTGCCCTGTGGGTTATAAACACAAGGTTTCTCCACAGCATTTACAGAAGAGTTGCCAGGTTGAAAGTCTTCACACATTAAACATTCCTTATCATGTATTCTACTGCCCTCATCCTGATTTTCATCTTCAACTCGTAAACACAAGAGAAATCTATATTATCTGGTCTGGGGCTCGCTTTAGATCAGCTTCCCTCTGGGGAGCTGTGGGATGCTGCCTTGATGTACAGCAGCCATGAGACCAGCCATTGGGTAGGAAAGGTTCAATGCTGGGCATCCAAATCCTGGAAATAATCTGTGTGTCCCACTGTCTTAGGTTGCAATGCAAAATGTAACCAGCAGTTTGTATTCTATCACCATCTCTTCAAACCAGCTGGGGCAGTGTTCTTTATCTCTCCCACCACCCATCCTCCCTCCAGGGGATATCTGCTGTTCATGGGCCATCCAGGCTCACTGCATGGCTGATACAATTCCATCAGCCCATGGGGAGATGCTCCACCCAGGGGCAGGAGCCAAGCATTCCTACCTGGATAAACCCTGAGATTCAGAACACCAGCACAGCCTGTTTGCACTGCATTCGCAGAGGAATACTGGACTCATCTCACCACCACTGGAGCTTCAAAGGAAAACTCCACCCTTCTACAGGATCATCTCTGCTCCAACAGAACCACATCTGTCACTCCAGGAGGACTGTAGCCACCATTTAATTGGACTGCTACCGACACCCTGACCAACAGGGTATCAGGTTGTATTCTGACTCAGTCAGGGTTTTTTTGTACTACTGCATTTTAATTTTAATTTTCCTAGTAAAAAACTGTTATTCCTATATTTTTTTCTGAAAGCCACTCATAATTTCAAAATTATAATAATTCAGAGGCAGAGGGTTTACATTTTCAAGGGAAGCTCCTGCCTTCCTTAGCAGACACGTGTCTTTCCAAACCAAGACACCCACTTGCACTCTCTCAGATTGCACTTTACAGCAGGGCTGTGATGTGGAGATAGGGCAGGCACAGGGTCTGTATTTGGTATAGGGAAGCAAAATATCTGCACTGGAAGAGCTGTGTGCACTAACACATTTATTTGTCATTATGAAGTGCAGCAGAGCAAACAAAACCATTAGATATTTAAAAATTAGTTAATGCTAGGATGCAATGATTTAGGCATTCCTAATGCAGCTTTAAATTGGATCAATATTTTCCAGTTCATTTTAGTGTGGATATTTAACCCTGCTCTTGCACTCGTGCTCTGAGCAGCAGACGAGGGAACATTCCCACCGGGATGTGACCAGTTGTGTTCCAGGAAGTGCATCAGCTCCTGGAAACTTGCTAGGCACCACCTCTTTTATTCAAGAGAGCTTAGCTGTCATCCAGAACATCTGGGACAATCTCTCAGGGGTTTGTGTTGACAGAACATTAACTAACACACGAAAGCTCTGGGATCCCATGACATGATCCATCACTGAGCAAAGACAAGTTGCCTGTTTCACATAGTATGAATTCATTGAGGAGCCAAATCATTAGCATAGAAAGGTCATCTACTTGTCTGTCATTATTGTGTGAGGCAGATAGTCTATAATGTGTGCAGCAGTTCCCCATGGTGCAGCAATCAGCCCCTTGCTACACTATTTGATTGTTCTTTTTAAAGCTGGTGAAGAGCTTTCTCGCTGAGATCTGCAGCTGTAAACACCTGAAAGGAAATGTATAAATATTGTCTGCTTCTGACTTTTGTATATAAGCATGGACACCTTGAGAGAAAAAAGTTTGAGTATTACTGCTCTCCACTAGACTGTCAGACTTAAAGATCCAAATACTGCTTGGAGGAAAATAGGATTTCAGTTTTAAATTGCAGAAGTTTGCACCTGAAACAAAAACTCCATCACGTTTCTCTCCCTGGTTATAGCCAAAGATGTGGCAGATAGTTCAACCAAGTGGCTTTAGATGTCCACCAACAAACGTCAACACTGCTGATTCCTCTGGCTGTATTTCCCAGAAGGTCAGGTAAATCTTGCCAAGCCAGCTCTAGCTGGACAATTTTCACCTCATCAGCCAACCTGCTGAATCTGCAAATAACATCAAGAAAATGCCCCCAAAGCAACATATTTTGGAACAAGACAAAAAAAAAAAAAATCAATCATTTTTTTTCTGTCAGCGGTGAGCGTATGGTTTATGTCCTTTCATTACAAACTTGGATATCATCCCATTTGGCACTGGAAAAGTAAAAATCCATCCCAGCTATGAATATTATTTTATTGTGACTCGGGCTTTGGAGGTTTGCAGGTTCTCCACTCTATTCCACAGCTCTTGGTTTCCAGTGCTGCTGGAAACATGAGCTACTCTCTGCCACCTCCTTTGCCTTGCGCATCTCCCAGGGGTGGCACCTGATTTCTGGGCAGAACACCTCTGCCCACTCCTGCACTGAGCCCATAGCTGCTGCTCTGCAGCTGGGAGCAGAAAATCAGTGATAAATTGGGCAGGTAAGTCTTCAGTGTGTCCTTGAAATGCCATTTCAGGCAGCACCTGTTGCCCTGCACATGGGTCTGGGGGCATTCCCATACTGCTGGCAGGAATGAGCACACAATGATAAAGTTGCACATTTCAGCTGGTCTGGGGGTCAGGATGAAAACTGGCCCCTAATCACCAGTGTCATGTCTCTGGAGTGTCAGTATTTCACGGACCTTGGAGGCTTTGCAGTGCATCCTCTCAGAGGCAGAACCGTCCCGCCTGCCTTTGTGATAACCTTGCAAACAGATCTATAGCACTTCATAGTATTTCATTTCAGAGGTTCCCATTCAGAAAAGAGGCACTGAAAATCCATAACAATTGAAATATAGTGGAATCTGAACCAAGGTCACGCTAGCTTGACAGATGACCTGCTGTGTTCAAAATTAGCCTTACCCAATACATGTGCTGCTCAGTTTACAAGTGATGCTCTGACCCCCTGAAATTCAGAGTGACAAAAAGAAAAATGTCTGCAGGAAGGAGTGGACTGGGCAGAAGGAAGCTGTATGATCGTTTCACCTACCCTCACGCATAGAACAGGCCAGCAAACATTACTCTCAAATTTCTGTAGTGAGATCATAGATCCTTCTCTGAGCTCCCTCTACCTCTGTCAAGAGTCAGGAAAAAATCCAGAAAAAACTCCTCAACCTTATTGACCTCTATAGGGCCAAATTTCCAAGGTGCCTTGGGGCAGAACAACAACAACAAAAAATCTATGTTTTTCTATGTTATAAGCATGACTGCATCCCTGCCCAGTGAGCAGGGCTGATTGCTTGTCTGAGCTCCATAAATATGCTATTGTCATTTTATGCATGGAAAAGGTGACCTATTGCTGTGCCCGTTAATAGATCTCCCACCCAGGAATGTCTCAGCAAACCAGCTTTCTCCGTTTGGAGTCCCACTCTTGACCTCTGAGTGTTGTTTTTCAGAGGATTTTGCAAACCTATCACAGAACAGCTGCGCGATGCACTTCTACCAGTTTTGTCCTAATTGACATCGACTAAACAGGCTTAGCCTAAGCCAGAGTAAGTACCCTTGTGTTGGGGGAGGCTCTGCACAAGGCTGGCCGTGTGCAGGGTAACTGGGTCCAGTTTTGCTGTGGCCAAGCTCTTGGGTAAAAGCCAGAGAGTTTTGTAAAATGAGCAAGGGCAGCATGGAGGGACGTGGGAGTAATCAGCTGGAGATAGCCACATCTAAAGGAAATCAGGGTGATTTGGTTTCTCAAAGCTGTCTCCAAAGGACACATTTAATGCTGCTTGAAAGTTTTCTAAAAAATGCAAGTTCATCAAAATGGAAATTTTCTGCAGGAATGTGTCCACTTCAACAAGGGCTAATCTGGAAAAAACCCTGAAATATCTAGCTCAAGGGGGTGGCAGCAAACCCTTCAGCTTGACACCCCTGGGCTGGAGCAGTCAAAGTTAGTTTCCAAAGGATTTTTTGGCATCACAACCAGAATGTGTTTTTCTTATGTTGAAGGCAGCATGCAGCCATCCCCTCCCCTTGAAACAGGAGCCCTGGTAGACCTAATCCCCTTGCCAACCTGCTCTGGCAGAAAAAACTGGAAATATTCTACCAGGAGCCTAAGCCTGTGCTAATACTTTTAATTTCAAACACTTGATTTCCTAATTCCTGAGCTGTCTAGCCACAGACTTCACAGCAGCCATCCAGCTGTGCTGCTGGTGCCAGGCTTTGCCAAAGATCCAGCGTCCCGTGGGATGCCAGGGCTGGGCTGGCAGGGGCTCTGCACCCCACAGCCCCAGTGCTGGTGCTGATGGCCCTGTGACACAGAGAGCAGCAGCCAAGAGCTGCCAGAATCACCTCAAGCTCTGCAGGGCTGGCAAATAGTGACAAATACACCGGTGCTCTGACTTGCTTTTGTCCAGTGTCTGCTGTATTAACAAAAGGAGGGGAAGAAGCCTAAGTAATGGATTTTTTTTTTCTGCTTCATTTTACTCCCACCTTCTCTGCCCCCTGTAATCTGATTTTTTACACCTCATTTATGTGTTTTTATTCAGCTCATCTTTGTGTTTTCTTTTTTTTTCACACCTTTGGATCAGCTCGCTCCCCATGTCTGGCACCTGTGATTATATCCTTCAGCTTCACAATGCAGACTTTGCAGAGCAGCATTTAATAACAGGGAGGATTTGACTGACTGGAGCTTTGATAATGGTTGAGGGAAAAGCACAATCACTGCCTTTTTTGACAATATACTTTGCGCAGGAAGCGTTCGACAGTGTCACAATCTGATAAAAAAATTCCCAGATTCCACCCATAATTATACCTTCTCTCCTTTACCTATCCACCTTCTTTTCAAAACTAAGCTATTGTGGGTGACACCAGTCTCCAGGAAGGTGGGGGTGGTGGGACACAAACCTGGAGAGAGACAGAGAGGAGGAAGAGTTCAATTCACCATGATTCTGCTCAGCCTCTCTACCTGCCCACTCTCCCATCTGCCTCTTTCCAGCTGATACCTTTTTCTCAGCCATGGGCAGGCCAGCACTGTCTGGGATGGGGTGAGGTTTTAGGATGAAAAAACATCACCTGATTGGTGCCATTTCTAAAGAAAAGAAGACTGCAGCATTTTCAGGAGTTTAGAAAGCCAGGTGAACTAAGGTTTCAGTGTTCAATTGCCAGCTCCACTCAGAGTCCTTGTTGGGGGGAGGAGGAGGAACTGTGGTTGTTCAGCTACTGCTAAAAATAAGGTGCATGTGTGCTCTGCTGCCTTGGGGCTTCCCAGGGTGATGAGCCCCCCAGCAGCTCTGAAAATCTACAAAGAACATCAAGAAAATGCCCCAAAAGCAACATGAGGGTGGCAGGCCATGGCCCTAAGGCATGCATGGTGCTTCCCAGCTTTGGCTGGACTTTGAGTTGTCTCATGGACTTAACTGCTCCAAAACCATTTAAAGACATAGGTCGGACTGTGCAATTTTCTTCAAGAGATGTCCATGCCCTGGCAGGAAGAGATTAAAGCACACTCCATGCCCCCAACACCACCGAGAGCTCAGGACATACAACTGCTTTCGGGTGCAGGAAGGGGACAGGGCTGGGGCCACCCCCTCCCTCCCCAGGTACCCATCCAAACACTGCAAAGCCAGAAGCTGAGACCTCCCAGCACTGGTCCTCTGATTTAAACCAGCTTAAATAAAACCAAGGCAGGAGTCTGGGAGGCTGCTGTGGCTGAGGAAGGTTTGAGGCACCCTCAGTGCTGCTGCAGGCAGTGACAGGCACTCGAGTCCCTGCTCTGCCATTCCCCACACTTTGTCTCACTGAGTTTCCAGTAATCCAGGATGTTGCATCCTTCAATGCTGGCAAGGGACCAGCAACGTGCAACAGTTTTTAAGAAGCATCCCTGGGAAGAGAATCAAGCCTAGGCTGTCCCAGCTGGTGTGGACACGGCAGACCTGATGTTAAATGGCTGGGTAAGCAAGAAGCTGAGCAAACATCCAGGAAGGTTGTAAGGATGGGGGTTACTGGCATCAGCTTCTGGCTTAATACAGTAATGTGGAAAAAAAAGCTGCTGTTGTGATGAGCCCAGGGCTTGGCCTTTGGCAGGAGAGGCTGCCCTCAGGCTGTGATCAATACAGAGCTCACAAGACTGACTGTGCTGTCCACACAGGAGCGGCTACGGGCAGGGGGGCAGAGCTGTCCCCAGTGCCCAAACAGAGCCAGAGAGGGCCAGACACCAAATCCAGAGTCACAGAATCATGGAATGGTCTGGGTTGGAAGAGACCTTAAAGATATCTCATACTCACCCCCTGCTTTGAATGTTCAGGGACATCTTCCATCAGTCTGGGTTGCACCAAGCCCCAATGTCCAGCCTGGCCTTGGGCACTGCCAGGGATCCAGGGGCAGCCACAGCTGCTCTGGGCACCCTGTGCCAGGGCCTGCCCACCCTCACAGGGAAGAATTCTTTCTTAACATCTAATCTAAATCTTTCATATCTTAGTTTAAAAGTATTCCCTCATATCCTATTGCTATCTACCCTTGTAAAAGGTCACCCCCCCTGCTCTTTCATGTGTCCTGTTTAAATACTGAAAGGCTGCTGTGAGTTGTCCCCAGAGCCTCCTCTTCTCCCAGTGAACACCCCCAGCTCTCCCAGCCTGGCTCCAGAGCAGAGGGGCTCCAGCCCTTGGAGCATCTCCATGGCCTCCTCTGGACCCATGTCTGTGTCTTTGGTGAGCTGAGGCCTCCAGACCTGATGCAGCACTGCAGTCAGGTATTCCCCCACACCTGCTCAAGGATGGAACCCTTCCCTTGACTCAGCTGCACTCAGGGTCAGGGCCAGAGCAAATACTGGCCTGGGCTTCCAAGGGGATGGTATAAAATCCTCTGGGATTTTGCAGTGGCAGGTGCAGCTGTGAGGCCAATGCACTACTGTAAAATGAGAATTCCATTTTTCTGTAAAATGGGGATTCCCAAGGCACAAGGACAGCACAGCCAGGGCGGTGCAAGGGTTCAGCACCACGTCATTCCCACACCATGCAGGGCTCTGCACCTCGGGGTGCCCTCAGCACATTTCCCCTGTTCACAGGTGATCCCACCGCCCTGTGGCAGATAATGGCATCTGGGGCTGGGCAATGGGAACCACTAGAACATTACTTTTTTATCTCTGCTGCATTGGCCTTTTTCTGTTCAAGCTCTTTGAAATAACATGTCCAAAAAATGAGCCCCCCAACCATCACTGAAAACAGAACCCATCTGGTCTACGTATATAACTGAGATTTGACTTTTGAAAAGTGACTTTGGTTTTTTAAATTAGATTTTGATATTTGTTATATTATGGCTAAGGCCATGCAAATTCTGTTGAGTAAAGGATCTTTTTGCAAAAGAGAAAACTAAATTCAGTAATGGTAAAATATAAAGTTTACGCCAACACCTACAGGAACATCACCCCTAGACCCACTGCTCAGTTCAAATGTTTTCTAGGTGTAATATTGTTCTTTTATATTTACCTAAATGTAACTTAAAAGCAGAGCTGTTCTCGCTGTTGTTCTCTTCCATTCTCCAAACCAAAACACCTAATTTGTCATTGAATGAGACATTTTTGGTAACTCTAACTTATTATCATTCACCAAGGGGAAAAAAAATGCTCATCCAAAGCATTACATTTTTGGTCAGGCAGTAAATCCAAAGGAAATCTGTATTTCACACAACTTTAACAGGAGCTCTTGTTTTAAATAACAGAGTGAAAAAGGAAATAGCTGCTCTTAAACTGTCAATAGATGAAGTAGTAGAATATCAGACTAATGAAACAAACATTCATTGACTTATTTTTTCTCTCTGGGTGGTGATCATCCCACCCTCCAGTGTGGGTTTTTTGCTCGTAGCCCCAAATTAGCCCTGCAGCCAGGCAATGGGATGGGGATGTCAAGGAGCCAGCCAGCCACTCCTTGTGCAAAGGAATAGGAAACAACTCCATGCTAGTCACTACTTTTGTTATCCCATTGTGCTGCTCCTTTTGGGGGAATGGTGTTTTTACACTTTATTACCCAGTGCTGTGTCCTGCTCCATTAAAATCAATGGCAGCCGAGCTGGCAGTCGTTTTGTTATGGCCTTCCAGGCAGCTCCGACACTTCTGGGAATCAGGAGCACAAGAATAATGCCTTTCAATAAGCAGCTTATCGACCAAGCAGGAGTTAAGTGAACCTGTGGTGTACTTCTCAAGTTTCTCTCCCCTCACATGATTATTGCACTTTACTCCTGCTTCGCTTTTGTTCTTTGGACAATCAATCCCTTGCAAGGACTGGCCCCAGCCCCAGCCCAGCAGGAGGGCTGTGCTGGAGTAAAGGGACAGTGCCTTTGTCCCCTTGGTCCCACCAGCTCCTTCCTCTCTAAATTCTGGGATCACTGGCTGCTACCCCAGTAACCAACCCACTGGAGATGGATTTCCAGCTTTCCAACAAAGGCTGGGCTCACAACCTGATCTTCAGAGAGGCACAAGGAAGGAGGGAAGAGGCTGCACAAGCTTCAGCACAAAGATTTTCCTTGAGAAGCACAGGAGATACTGTCCATGTATCCTTCTAAGTCCTTTAAACAATTACAATAGAGGAACTGCAAAGAAATCCAGGGAGGAAAAAAGCAAAGTGCAAAAGCAAAGTCAGACATAGTTTTGATTTTTTTCAGGGTTGAAATGGAGAAGCCCAGCTAGAAGCAGTCTGGTGAGTAAAGCCAAAACTGGGACGTGCCAGACCTTGTGTTTTCTCTTTGGGGATGATCACCCCTCAGCTCTGGCTTGGCTGGGATGTCCCACAGCCATTACAAACAAGGCCAGTTGGACCCACTCAGGTGACGGACCCAAGAGCAGCTCTGTGCTCTGACCTCAATGCCTCTCATCACGGGGCTTCCCACAGACATCCCAAAGCAGAGGAAGGAAATCTTAATGCAATTTATGCATTACAGGAGAGACCCGGCACTGAGGCTGAAAGTCTGCAGGACCTGGGAGCTGACATCTGTTAAACACCCACTCAGGCTACACTGCAGAACCAACAGCTCCTGACCTCTGCTTAGCACCACGCGAGGCACACGGCCACCCTCAGAGGTTTTATTTCTTTAATGCCATTATCTGGTACATTGTACAACAGTGACAACAACATCTGACACTCTCAAAGACAGTAAGCATCCACAGATTACAACCTGTACCCTGCAGCTCCACTTGTGTTGTGCAAAGCAGCATTAAAAGCATAATTTAAGCTCCAGCCAGGGACCATTTCATTGACCAAGACAAGTAGAGGTGAGAGCATGTTGTGGGTTTCTCCTGTGCTCTGTGCCTGTGGTGTGCACAACATCTGCTGTGCAGGGCACCTGCTGTGGTGCAGGAGTGGGACGTGTGGGAAGATTTTAATTACTCACCATGGCAACCCACATTCATAGCTGTAATCCCCCACAACAAATTGGGCTGATCCTTCTTCCACGTCCACAGAAATACCTCCAGGAAGGACATGCATGCTGTAGATCTGCTTGTGGGCACCCAGTGCCAACTGTGGAGCCTCAGCGTGAGGCCTGGTGTAAAACAGGAACACATCCCTGGAAGTGTTCAAGGACAGATTGGATGAGGCTTGGAGCAACCAGGGCCAGTGGAAGGTGTCCTTGCCCATGGCAGGGAGGGGTGGAACAAGACTGTTTTTAAAGTCCCTTCCAATCCAAACTTTTCTATGGCTGTAAAAACCAGCCTGCCCCACCTGTGAGAGCTCTTTGGTCCAACAGTCCAGGCCAGATCTAGGGGCCCCCACCATGTCCATCCCCAAATCCACAGAGTCTCCCATATTCTCACACCTCTGGCAGCTGAAACAAGCTCATCTTGTTGTGCACTGAACCAGCTTGTAGCTGTTAGAGGTTGGCTTATCCTGAACTCATTGATCTTACCCCATTGATCCAAAGTTTGGATTAATTTGAAGCTAAACCTCTCCCATCAGTGTCAGGGAGATGGCCCTCTAGGAATCAATGCTGATGAAATGTTGTGTCCCTCCTCCCAGCAGACACCCCTGAGCCACACACCTGCATGCTGCCCTCCTGCTGCACCCAGGAGCAGCTGTGAGCCTGTGTGTGTGCTAGCAGGATGCCGACTGCCCTGCATTCCTGCAAGCAAGGAGAGACCCTGGGAAACTCCAAAACAAAGTGCAAATTCCCAAAGGAAAACAGAACATAAGTTGTCAAACTTCCCAGCTGACCCTTCAGGGGTAGATGAGGAAAGTTCTGCCAAATTCAATACAGAGCTGCTAAAAACTGTGACCAAACTGCAGAGAGGAGACAGGCATGCACCACGCAAGCACAGCTTTGGTGTTTTCACCTCTCCCTCACTTCTCAGTCCATAAAGGTGATCTGGGCCACTGCCAGAACCACCACAGCTGCTTTTGACCCTTGAGTTCCACTTCTAAACACACCATAGTTAGCCCCAGATCTGAGCAGCCTCCTTGGGAACAGGCTGTAGGGCCATGAACTCTGCAGCCCCTCCTGCCACGGGCAGCTCACCACCACAGCACTGTTCCTTGGCCAGGAATGTCCAACAGCAGCAGCAGCAGCAGCTCAGGTTTCCCATGTGTCTGGTACCAACATGTCCTATCTGTGTAATGAGCCCATCCTGCTTTCTTTTACACAAAATCTCACAGGGGCTCTGGAGGTACAGCACAGTCATGCAAGGTGATCCCAGTCTCTCCTCATCCTTACTGAGCTGGACTTTCTGAGCATTTCCCTTGGAGCAGTGTCTGCATTCATCTCCCACCACAAACTGGTATTCACCTCTGGGAGACTCCCGTGAGAAGACAACAGCAACACCTGTAGGGGCAAGGCTGCCCCTGGAGCTCAGCATCCCCCACAAACCCCACAGTGCAGGGAAGGGAGACCCCCTTATTTCCTTATTCACTCCCACGTGCTGAGGCTTTGGAGTCACAGCTTCCCCAGCGGGTGACCAAGCCCCTTCCTCTGCTGGGGCACGGGCCGAGGGTGACACTAATTCTGTCAGAGGCAGGTGTCTGATAAATAAACAGCCTTGGAGAAATGATGTGGCACTTCAGCTGCAGCATCCTCTGCCTCACCTTGCAGGCTCCTGGAACATCTGTGGCTCACGGCCCCGGGCTTTGGGCTCTGGGAAAGACCAGGGAGGGCAGCAGCACCTGCTCCTGCACTTTTCCCTGCTCATTGCAAGAGTTCCTCATGCCTGCCTCAGACTTGGCTCTTTTTGGTGTTGCTGCTGGTTTTGTTTTTGATTTTTTGGTGGGGTTTTTTTTGTTGGTTTTTGTAAGGGTTTTTTGTTGTTTTGGTTTTGTTTGTTTGTTTTTGTGGGGTTGGTTGTTGGAGGGTTTTTTTGTGTATGTTTGGGGTTTTTGCTTGTTTTGTTTTGCTTTTGTTTTGGGTTATTTTGTTACTTTTTTTTTTTAGTTTAAGTGGCAAATCCACTGACTCCAACAAAGGAAAAGAGCTTTTTGGACAGGCAAGGACCTCATTCTTCCTGCATTTACAGAAACACTTTGCACAGTCTCATGCTTTTTTGTGTGAAGATTTTAATCAGTCTTCTACAGTACAATCCCATGAGCTGGGCTACTATGCCTATTTTATGACAGAGAGAATAGAAACACAAAGGTTAAGGAAACTATTTAACAATATGTGTTTGAGACATAGTGTTAACTACAGCTCAGCTTGAGGGTTGGTGATACTGTGAAAAGCAGAATTCACCCAGCCCAGATTCCTAAAAGCATGTGGATATGATCCCACTCTGGCATTTTTTAATGGGACCTTGAGCTTTTTTTGCAGACCACCTGAAACCTGGATGTTCAAACAACCTCAAGCCCTCCCAGAGACATCCAGGTGATGATGGCCTCAATCACCTCTTTCCAAACAAAAAAAAAATCTCACTGGCAGCACAGGCAGGAGCTGAGTCCTTTTGGAAAGATTGCCTGGATTTTGGGTATTGTCCATAGGGACAGATGAGGTGGGCAGGAGCAAAACCAACGTGGTGAGGGTCACTCCTACCATGAGAAAAAGGCTTTGCCCAGCAGCCAGCTTTTGAGGCCTTCCCTTTCCCCAGAGAATTCTCCCTTCCCGCTGTCCTTCCCTGGAGATGTGCAAGAGTTAATTCCCAAAGGCATGGCTCTCCCATGGGTAGTATCCATGAGTGCCCTCCCTCACCTGTCCTGCACATCCAGACAGATTTGGGCTGCCTGAAGCCACAGGTGACCAAATCCCACATAAATCCAGTAAAAGCAGTCCTGAATGGCTGCCAGGTCCTACGGAAGATAGGATTAGGCTCAGATGGCTCTTTTGCAGGGAGGAGGGGAGAAGAACAAAAAATAAAGAAAAAATAAAAAGAACAATGTTACATTGTTTATAGATTACTCACTCTTTTTTTTTTAATTAAAGGTTAAAACAGAGCCCTGAAACCCGAGAAGGGACACTTTAGCAGAGGGCAGTCACATGGAACCAAACCTTAAAAACCATGAAAGACCTGATTTATACCAGAGGGCAATAAAACATCAGTGGGAAAAGAACAGCAGTGTCAGTAGGAGCAGACTGTCATCTCACCTTTGACCCTGTTTTATACTGGTGTGTTTCTGCTGGTTTTCATCTGGAGTTACTGGTGTAATTGGAACAAATGAGTCCCAAGACTTTGATTGTGGGAAGAAGATCACTCATGGATACAGCTGAACACCAGCCCCAGTAAATAACCTGGGGGTTATTTAAATGTATAAATATAAATATAAAAAACAAACAACCTGTCTTTGCTGTGGGCCAGGAATGTTTAACCCCTTCCACAGGCATTTGAGCCAAACTCCAGCAGGAGAGTTTAGATGGCCTCAGCAGGGCCTGGACATCAGGGGTATCCAAAGATGGGGAAAACCCTCCAGCAAGTAAGTTTTGCTGATTTTGTACTGAATGACACCAGACCATTACACACAGAGCTTCAGCCCACTGTGAATTAGAAGACCCAAGTTATAAAATCCCTGAGAAGGGGAACTGCTCATTAACTCCTCTTGAGCAACTGCGCTGCTCCAACTCTCAAAGCAACTTCTTCCCAGCTTGGCAGAGGCTGTGGTGGTGGGCAGGGCTGTGTGTGCCTGTGAGCACAAATGAGATGCAATCTTAATTTTTCTGCTTGATTTGATTATGAATGTTACAATTGTACACCTATCTGGCAATTGAAATGAAGACCCCAGAGAAGAGTTACAGGTATTTAGCCAGACCTGTGAGCCAAGCCTGTGGAAGAGCCAGCTCCTGTTTCTCATCTCCAACACCCAACTGAGCTGCATTGGGTCCATGGTCCACAAAGTTCAGTGTCGTTAGATCCCAAGGTAGAAGTAAAGTGGGCTCTTCTGTCATTTCAGGGGACAGTTACACACTGAGCTGTCATTTAAAGCAAGAGAAATTCAGAAACTCCAGGCATGGAAACTCAGAGAAACTATAGGCATGACAAGCAGCTACAAAGCAGTTTCTTCATTCCACCAGGCAGTTTCTATTTCTCCCTTTTTGTTTTGTTTTGCAGACAGAGTGAGGCAGCAGCTGAGTAAGTGTGAAAAGCCAAAAGAGCAGTCTCTCTTCCAGGCAGCTGGCTGGTTCAGTGTAGGTTGATTGAATGATAAGACACTGTTTGAACACAGTTGTAACTATAGGGAACAAGAAAGCTGGAAATTTGCTGTCGGGTGAGATGGGGAGCTGAAAAAGACCCAGGGTCAAACAGCAATACGTCTTCAGGAAATGGTAGCATAACACTCCTGAAAAATCTGCAGAGTTAGACTTTAAATTTGTCTACACCATCTTAAAGATGGGGCAGATCACAGGTCGAGGAATTTGGCCATTTTTAAATTTTAAATACAGAAAGTGGACGTGTCCTGCTGAACCCAAGCTGGTGTTAACAGGGTCAACACAACCTGGTCCTGAGCACCTTCCCTGTGGTTCTGTTGAGATGCTGCTGGGCATCTGTAAGAACTCAGGGCCCTACATTGGAGGGGAGAAGGGTGGTTTGGGGGGTTGGTTATTTTGGTGTGTATTTTTGATTGTTAATTTTTAAAGCCATAAGAAATTCCTATGAAAAGATATTCTCTCCTGGCTCTTCCTTAAATTTATGCCACATTGCAGAGTAATGAGAATTGAGAAATTTCATGGGTAAAGGTAAAAAAGGTTTCTATCTTTACAAATATTCCATGTTAGGGAATTAGAGCTAGGGACCCCAAGGAAGATTCTCTGAGATAAAATTTAATGGAAAGTACTTTTCACTAACACAAGAGAGAAAAAGCCAGACTGATTCTGATGGGAGGTGGGAACCAGAGCACAGCATAACAAGGGTTTTCTTCACTGGTTTCACAGGAGACAGCACAGCCTCAGGCTCTGGTGTTTCTGAGGAATTCAGTGCTTGGGTCCTGCGCCTGTTTGGGGTTTGGATCCTTGCTGGGAAGGGCTGCCCTGGCCTGGCTGCTCCACATCCCTCCCACGGCTCTGGGCAGTGCAACCCCAAGGAACTTACAGGGATGCCCAACCCTGCCCAAGGGTCACATATAGGCTCATTAATTGGGAAACGTTAAGAACTCCCTAATGGGAAAAGAGAAAAGAAAACTGGAAGGTGTGTCATGCTTCTTCCCACTCCAACATGACAAGTTTAAGGCATGAAGCTGACAGGCACCTGAGCAGCCTGGGGGAACAGGAACAGCATCTCACAAACACCAGGTCACTGCAGCAGGGCATGGTCCCTAAAACAAGCAAGGCCTGGATCCAGTTCCAGGGACACCCACCAGGCAACAACCCCCTAAAAACTGGACAAACTCACAGACATGAACAGGATCAGACCCTCTAAGCCATTAACAAAACAACACCCTATAAATCAGGCATTTCGGTTTCTTTTGAACTGTTCCTCATAGCAGTAAATTTTAACAGCCTTTTCTTCCCTAATACTACTCTACATCCCCTAGGTAAGACTGTCTGGACCCAAGGGACTTGCTGGCCCCAGCCAGTACAGCCCTTGCTCACCACAGGATGCTATGAATTAAAACAATATTCCAAGCAATTAATCACAGTGTTTCTCTGCTGAAAAGTGGAAGGTGTGAGCTGGGAGAGAGAAGGAGGGGAAGGAAAAAAAATTAAAAAGAAAGACAAGAAGCTTATCTAAATCTATTTACATGGAATGATTATTCAATTAATTTTTTCATTACACTTGCCAAAAAGAATTGCCTATGTCTTTAATGCTGTATGTGAGATTTCATTAATAATTAATAGCAGCAGCTCTTTCTTCTCTGCTCAGCAAGCGTGAGCATTTGTCTTTGGAGGTCACATCCTGCACGTGCAGGGGGGTACAGCCTGAAGGGCTGTGGGCTGTGCTGCCCCCAAAATGTGTGTGGGGACAGTCTTGTGCCCAGCTGCTGTCAATGGGGTTTCACCTCCAGCAGGGTGGTTAGTTTGGAAAGGCAGGTGTCTGCCAGGGAAAAGCCAGAGCTTCCCTTGGAACAGAGAATGTAAATCCCCTCGCTCTGAATTATTACAATTTTGAAATTAAGGGGCTTTCAGGCAAAGATATGGGAATAGGAATATTCTTTACTGGGAATATTAAAAATGCAGTAGTACAAAAAACCCAAATGATCAAAAAAGAAAAACACTGACAGAGTCAGAATACAATCTGACACCCTGTTGGTCAGGGTGTTGGTAGCAGTCCAATCAAGTCCTCCTGCAGTGACAGATGTGGTTCTGTTGGAGCAGAGATGATCCTGTAGGAGGGTCCAGTGATGGCGAGATGAGTCCAGTTTTCCTCTGGGAATGCAGTGCAAACAGGCTGTGCTGGTGTTCTGAATCTCAGGTTTTATCCAGGTAGGAATGCTTGGCTCCTCCCCCTGGGTGGAGCATCTCCCCATGGGCTGATGGAATTGTATCAGCCATGCAGTGAGCCTGGATGGCCCATGAACAGCAGATATCCCCTGGAGGGAGGATGGGTGGTGGCAGAGATAAAGAACACTGCCCCACCTGGTTTAACAGCTGCCCATTAACAGAAGACACCCACCCCTCTCCCCCCAGAACCATGAGGAATGGGTCATGGAAGAAATAAAGAATAAAACACCTCCCCAACCGGTTTCAACAGATGGGAATAGAAAACATCTTGCACTGAACCCAAGACAACTGCAAATGCTTTGTGAGGCAGGATTGCAAGAACAAGCATGTCCTCATTCCCACCAGATCCATCTCCTGCTGGTCCTTCTGCTCTCCATGCCCAGTTTGGGGTGCCCAGTCCTGCTGTCCCCCAACTTCTTTGTCCTCCAAGCCTCTCCCACCAGCACCACCTTTGCTCCTTGCTCCTGAAGCTGCCTGCTCCCCCTGCGCTGCCCACTCCTCATACCACCAGCTCCCCCTCCTCTGTTCCCTGCTCCTCTGTGCTTGGGGTCCTGCCCTGCTAACAGTCTGGGATGAAGACTCACCTTACACTGATCTGGCTGGAAGCAAAGAGCCATTGTAAGTCCCCTCACACCACAGCTGCCCGAGATTTTGTCAGGACACACAAAGGGAGAGGTGCTTGTGTGGGGTTGGGGAGCCTTCCCAGCCTGCAGCCTGGAGTGTTCCAGAATGCAGCCTGCTGTCACAGGAGTGTGGAACTGCAAGTGCTGTCAGCAAACACAGCCAAGGCTTTTTGGGAAACACAGTGAAACCTCTCCAGAGCCCTCCATGGGCACAATTTCCCAGAGCTGGATGTGCAGCAGAGGGAAGATGGAATCACAGGATTGTTTGGATTGGAAGGGACCTCAAATCTCATTCCACCCCCTGTCATGGCAGGGACACTCCACTATCCCTGTTGGTGCTCCAAGCTCCAGTGTCCAACCTGGGCACTGCCAGGGATCCAGGGGCAGCCACAGCTGCTCTGGGCATCCTGTGCCAGGGCCTGCCCACCCTCACAGGGAAGATTTTCTTCCCAATATCCCATCCATCCCTGCCCTCTGGCAGTGGGAAGCCATTCCTTTTGTCCTGTCACTCCAACCCTTGTCCCCAGTCCCTCTCCAGCTCTCCCGGAGCCCCTTTACGCCCTGCAAGGGGCTCTGAGGTCTCCCTTCTCCTCTCCAGGTGAGCCCCTTCAGCTCTCCCAGCCTGGCTCCAGAGTAGAGGGGCTCCAGCCCTCAGAGCATCTCCTGCTGGAGCCAGGGGCCTCAGGAATGCTCACACAAGGGCCCCTCCAGGACAGCACCATGCACTGTGCAATGTTTGGTTGACCTTAAGTTCCACCTCAATTGTGGGATGGCCAGGTTAGCTCAGACCACAGAGCAATGAAAGCAGAGTGAGCAGTGCAAAGAGCAGCTATAAATCACTCTAGCATCTTCCCAAATATAACATTTGTAAGAGACCCCTGTGCTCTTATAAATATTTAAACCAATTTTTAGCTGTTTATGTCTTATATCTGTCTTTATCCACCTGTAATCATTTCTCCACCCACATTCCACTCCACTGCCTGCTAATCCTCACTGCTCTCCATGAAAATACGTTTTCTTACCTTAGTTTGGACATTGATCACCTGAACTCTGCCTGGCAGTTCTCTCCTGAGTAGCTTCTCATGGAGTAGGTAAAAACAAAAAAGGTCTTTGGAGACTTAACCATTACTTAACCAAATCAATTAAAATATACATAAGAATAACAGAAAGATTTGGAGTGGAAGGAACCTTCAAGATCATCGCACTCCAACCCCCTGCCATGGGCAGGGACACTTTCCACTAGACTGTGTTGCTCCAAGCCCCACCAACCTGGCCTTGGACACTTCCTTCTCTTGGAATGAGGATCACAGTGTGGCCAGCTGTGCACATCTGCACAATTTATTGCTTCTCCTCTCCTCTTAGTGCCACACAAGCTGTATTATAATGACCTGGTTTCTTCCAAGAGGTGTGTGTCGCTCTGTTCAACACAGGTAAAAAGTGGAAGGACAAATTTTATCCTTCAGCTGGTGTGGCTTAAAGCCAGAGACTGCCAATTTTCCAGCTATCTAGTAGAAAGGAAAACAAAGGCGAGATGGTTTCTGGGAACCTCTAAAAAAAAAAAAGACAAGAGAAAGCCATGCTTCCCAAGCAAGCATAGGGCTGATAAAAATCTCAAGGATTTGGCAGTTCTGAATATTCTGTCTCACAGATGGAATACAAATGAAAGACAGGGATGTTGGGGAGCAAGGGGAAAGCCCACTGGACCAAGGCTTCCCAGAGCCTCATTCCTCGCTCTCCTCTTATTGGCCCTAGGGTGATCAAGAGAAGTCCCATTGTCCCTTACTGGTGGATGGAGGCTCCTCTTGGCTGGAGATCCTGCTGGGCTGTCTGCTGCAGGTAAAGTGCAGGAAGACACTGATGCTCAGTAGGGAAATGAGAAACCTCATCCGTGGCTGTCTTAGGCTGTAATGCAAGATGTAACCAAAAGTATGTGTACCATTGCCACCTGTTAAACCAGTGGGGCAGTGTTCTTTATCTCTGCCACCACCCATCCTCCCTCCAGGGAATATCTGCTGTTCATGGGCCATCCAGGCTCACTGCATGGCTGATACAATTCCATCAGCCCATGGGGAGATGCTCCACCCAGGGGGAGGAGGCAAGCATTCCTACCTGGATAAACCCTGAGATTCAGAACACCAGCACAGCCTGTTTGCACTGGATTCCCAGAGGAAAACCAGACCCATCTCACCACCACTGGACCTTCAGAGGAGAACTCCCCCCTTCTACAGGATCATCTCTGCTCCAACAGAACCACATCTGTCACTGCAGGAGGACTTGGTTGAGCTGCTCCCAACACTCTGACCAGCAGGGTGTCAGATTGTATTCTGATTCTGTCAGCGTTTTTTCATACTACTGCATTTTTATTTTAATTTTTCTAGTAAGGAACTGTTATTCCTATATCTTTGCCTGTGAGTCCCTGAGTCCCTGAATTTCAAAATCATAATAATTTGGAGGAAGGGGGTTTACATTTTCCATTTCAAGGGAGGCTCCTGCCATCCTTAGCAGACACCTGTCTTTCCAAACCAAGACAATGGCTCTTCCTCTCCTGCTAAGGCTGTCCTGATGGTCTGTGAACTGCCATGTTCTGGGTAGAGGAAAGGAGAAATTGGAGCATGATCTTTCCCAGTGAGCCTGGAAATCTGCCAGATCTTGGCTTACAGCAGTTCCTCGGAGGGCTGCTCACTCCAGCCCACCCCAGCACCCATCACTGCTGGGCCATCAAGGCACAGCAGGTGCAGGGCCAGACTGGGGAATCCCTGCTCTCCAGCCCCTGCTTCCAGCAGTGGGGTGAGATTGGCCCCTGTGAGGGACAGCTTGGTGCAGGAACTGTAGCAGATGCCTCCAAACCACCCTGCAGCCTTGCCTCTCTCCCCACCAGGCCCCTGACATGTTGCCACCAGCCCTCAGAAATGTCCCCTCTGACAGCTGCTGTGGGCAGGAAGCCCATGGATGAGCTGGGCCTTGCTGTTCCTCTCCCAAGGAACAGCGTGAAGGTGCCACCTCCTCACTGGCACCAGGAAGCTGTCAGGGAACAGCACCAGCTCCATCACCTCCCCTGGGCTGCTGAGCTCAGCTCCTGACACTCTGCCAGGGTTGGCCCTTTGTCCTGAGCTGTCCCAGCCCAGCAGCCACAGGGACCACAGGATCAACACAGCATCTTCAACCTGTCCTGGCACCTCCAGCACTTGCTGGAGCTAGAATTATCAAAATCTGGGTTCAGTTCCCAGCTCTATTACACTTTGTCCCTGTGGGCAAGTTACTGAGCCTTGCTGTGCTCTAGTTTGCCATCTACAAGCTGGAGTAAAGTTACATCCTTTTTTCCTCACTATTATTTTGACTTGTCTACTTACATTACAATCTTTTGGGAGAAGAGGCTGTACATGCATATCTACCAAATCTAATATAAGTGATCTAATCCTGGTAGATTTCTCTAGGTATTACTGTCACACAAATTCCAAGAGCTGTGTCTATATAGACAGCTTAACCCACTCTCAGGTGCCAGTAAATGACTTATCTCAGCACTGTGCCCATGCACCAAGGTCTCTGATTGTTTTACATTTGCATTTCAGAACCTGAGCTCCTGTTCCCTGGGATTTCCAGGTCCAGAGACTTGATCCAGGCAGCCCACCCCATGCCTATGGGTGCAGGGCATTGCTAACATTTGACTCCAGAGCAAAATCTTCCTGTACCATTATCATCTGTAGAAAAATCAGTCTCAATGAATGATAAAAATTGCACTTATATAGGAAAGTTAGGTCAATCATCAGCAATTTTATTCACTCTATAAGTGAGCCAAAGAGGGTTATTTTTTTCTGTGCTTTGGTTGTTCTCTTTCAATCTGTGGGATATGATTTTCTCACTCCTATTTAATTAAGAGCAGGACTCAAACATTTAAAGTTATCTACTTCCTCTTCAAGGACAATACTGTCCCACCTGCACATCCACTCCAGGGTGAAGAGGGACCTGGGATCTTTGCAGCCGAGGTACTTCCCTGGGGAACCAAGCTGCTCTGGCATTTTTTAATAGATATTTCCCCTTTCCCCATTTCTCAGCAGACCCTGTCAGGACATGCCATGACTCTGCTCAGGGCTCTGTGGTCCTTTCAGGCCTATCTCAGAGCATCTTGCCCAGGGCAAACCTCACCCAGGCCCCATAAGAAAAGATCTGCTGCTGCCACGTGTCTGTCCAAGGCTGCATACTTGCTCCTACAGGAGGGATGGGCTTGGAGCCATTGCAGAGCAGATAAAAGTCACCTTTTAAAAGCCCTGCTGCCCACCCCCACCGTTCTGCTCTCCCCTTTGGGATGGCTCAGCCTATTCTCACTTTAGTTCAAGGAGTGGAAAAAGAAAGAAGAGAGAGGCAGAGCAGCAGCCTGTGCAGTCACTGTGTCCCTGGCTCCTGCACAGCTCGAGTGCCATGTTTGCTCCAAGGTAAAGAGGAAGTGCTGGGGACTATGGACACAGCTTTGATTTTATTTTAAAGGCTTTAATATTTGGAGCTGTATTGATTTATCTCAGCATGCCAGTGTACCACTGGTAGCTAAGCAACACCGATCCTCTCTGTTCAGGAAGCTCACGGGATTTTTGCCTATGAACAATATTACTTTGTGTATATGAAGCTAAATGGACCATCGGCACTATTTGTAAGTGGAGGATATTTAAGTTCCATACTGCTTTTATTTCTTCTTGCTTGTTATCTTTTTTGGCCTGGAATAGGTTTGGCAGAACTACTCGTGGGTCTGAGGCAAGTTGCAAACTGAGCACACTCCCACCACGACCTTGTGCACTATGCTCTGCACTGACAAACACTTCCAATTAAGAAGCACAATTACCTCAGAACCACAGGTTTTTCTGAGTTGGAAGGGACCCTCAAGGATCATTGAGTTCAACTCCTTGCTCAGTACATCTCCAAGATATCCCCAAGAATCTCACTATGTGCATAAGGCATTGTCCAAACACTTCTGGAACTCAGCCAGGCTCGGTGCTGTGCCCGTGACCCTGGGGAGGCTGTTCCTGTGCCCACCCACTGTACACCTGTTATATAAACAGTGTCACCAGGGCAAACAGAGAACTCCACAACAGCTCTCCTTTGTGCTCTCCCACTGAGAGCAATGACAAGATTTGTCTTTACAAACAAGCCGTGGGGCTGCTGGTAGATAAAACTAGCACTGAGGAGTAAGTCAAACAATGGGAAGGATCCCACTGATTGATGAATGGAAAAGAAGATATTTGCCCTTTACAAACAAACTGTAGGTTTGCTGATAAATGAAATTGGATATTGAAAGATGAAAGAAACAATGGGGGAAAACCCCTAAATCCCATAAGAATTAAAAATTAAGGGGAGTTATACGTTAAAAGGGGAATTTAGGGTCTTAGGCATTCTGGGGAGTCTGCACCTCTCAAGTACCTCAGCCAATGGGGAAAGAGAGAGGGAAATGGGGCCGGGAAATTGGGATAAAAAGGAGGCTGCATCCTCCAAAGATTGGAGAGACCCCAGGGGAAATGCCCCATGGCCTCTCCCTCTATTCGAATAAAGTTACAGGACTCCTCTGTCTCCTTTTTGGACATAAACCTCTGGTGTTTGTGGATTAATTTTCTAACACCACCTTGGTTTAAGGCACCCAAAGAAATCAAGTCCAAAATCCAACTAATTATAAAAAAAAACAGGAAAAAAAGTAATTACTCTGGGAACAATATTTTCCATCAAGCCTGATGCTCAGAGCACCTTAGAGTTAACAGATGCTTTATTTTAAATTCTCAAAAAATCCCCTCACACCAGAACAATGCTTTAATTTCTCACTAAAAAAAAAAAAAAGTATATTAGTGTATATTAAGGACATATCAGCTGGCAGCATAAGAGAGCAGATGCAGGTACAGATAAGCCACTCTGCTGCATCAGGCACTGTGGGCTGCCAGTCTCAGCCTTGGGCAGCAGCACAAAGTGCCCCTTCCCCAGCCACTGCAGCTCAGGGTAAATCCCATGGGCACTGACTGTTCAGCCTCTCCTGCAGCCACCCAGACACGGAGCTACCAGGGCAGGTTTAGGTGAGGCAGCTGCCTACCTGCTGCTGCTACAAAAATGAGCTCCACATCAGTAGCAGAGCAGTGATTAACTGATAATCTCAGCAGCATGAGCTGGATTTGCACTGGCCATCTACCAGCAAAAGCCTCCAGCTCCCAGCGAGACACAATATCAAAAGAGGAGTCAGGGCTGAGGAGTCTAGGCTAAGAGAAGAATGACCACGAATTAGGGAAAAGGGAGCACAAACCCATCAAGAGTTTCAAAGGGAAACAAAATTTTCAGATGTCACTTGGCTGTTTTTATCCGCAAATTGAGTTTTATCTGCGGGAGGAAAAATAAACCCTACAGAAACACTTAGCACAGTGGAAAAAAATAATGTTAAATTAAGCTTACAAAAATGTTTCTCTTTTTGAAAATCTTGGCTGGCGACAAATGGTTTGTGCCAAGTTATAAATCAAGTGTTGAGTTTCTTTAACGCTCAGCATCCCCTGATTTATGATGCCATCACAAGCTCTCGATTGATTTCTGACTCAGTGATCCATCTTCCCCCACAGGTACCTGCCCATTATAACGCCTTTTCCTGAGCAGGCAGCACATTTCACTTCCCAGAAGGGCTCTATAAAGGAGAGGTTGAGTGGAGACCTGCTGGCTGGCAGAGCACAGCCCTGAGGGAGAGGAGGTGGTTGGGGTTTGCACACAGGAGCAGCTCCACTCATTTTAGTGCACCATGGAGGGGTCCAGGCTTGCTGGCCACTGAAGCAGCACGACAGGGGTGCTGCTGGAAACACCAGGAATGAGCTTCCTGACTCGCTCCTTCCCCAGGGTTTAGTTCCCAACAGCAGCCATCCTTCACAGATGAAAACAAATAAAACCTCATAGTCTGGAAGAGTCTGGCTCACCAAAACCTTTCACCCAACAGGAAAGCCTTTTCCTCTAAAAGCATCCCATTCCTCAGCAAAGCCTGTTCCCACCAGCTGAGCAATCCAAGGGCATTGGGGCTTGCACAGGGCTTAGAGCACCAATGCTGTGACACATTCCCATGCAATGTCACGGCCAAGGTGCACCTCCCCATCAGAGACAGGTGGTGGAAGCTGTGCAAGGACTTTCTCAGCTGCAAAGGTCACCAACCCCATGGATATTCCAGCCCAGAGAGCACTCTCTAACCCGCTCTTGCCAAAACAAGGCAGATCACCCAAGCACAGCTACTTACACTGAGCTTCCTGTAACTAAACCAGGTGGTTTTCTGAGGGCAGCAGGGAGGGCAGTGGGGAGCAGCTGGAGCACTCAGCCCCAAATGCAGCACAGCTGGAGGCTCTTACGTAAAACCCTGGAAATGAGAGACTGTGGGGATGATGAGGGGAAAAGGTAACAAATACTGACCACTCAAAGCCCTTTGAGGCTTTCACACTTCAGTCAGAGCTGTGTCCCAGGCAATGCACCAGCCCTTGGGGCGAGCATGGGGATCATGAATATGGGCTGGAAATCCCTGGAGTTCACTAACAGAGCCTTGCCCAGATCAGCCAGGTTATGTATCTTTATCTAATGCAACCTATCCTATATAAACATTTTCTTGGGGAGTCCAGAAACTGGCTGTCCACTCGGTGCCTTTTTAACTCCCAAGATTTATAAATAAGACTTTTCAGTGTCACTCTATGGCATTATTTACAGCAGAAAGGGCCTGTGAATGGCACATGCTGTCAGTTCAGTATGTAAATGATGCCAGCCCCGTTTGCTACATCCCATCAATTATTTCCATACACTTCTCTTTGCCTTCAGCTGTAAGAGGAAGAGTCACCTTGATGTCTTGAAGTGGTTTTCTTTTCTCATTTCCTTTGGTGTGTGTGACTCTAGTTTGAGGTTTGGTGAGGAGGAGAACAGGATTTTCAGAAGAGCATTGAGAGAGTGGTATGAGTTGATGGCCTTTCGAGTTCCCCCAAAGAGCCAGACAGAACAGCTGCCTCTTGATTAAAAACTGCTACAATCCACAGCATCTGTACCTCTGCATAGGAGCTTCAAGGCTGGGGTGGTGGCCTGAGGAGGCAGCCCTGGTCTCAAGGGAAGGGCAGAACACGGTGCTCACATCAGCAGGAGGAGCAGCATTAGGCACTCAGCATCACCCACGTGTATTTTTTTCAAAGCACCTTTGCTCATCCCATCCTTGAAAGCTGAGTGCTGCTGGCTTCCACCCTCTTGAGCCTTTTTCTCAGCTCTTTCTCTACTTTCATCACTAGTCCTTGGGTTAGATTGCTCACTTCCCACCCCTCTTTTGGTGTCTGTCTCCCATCCCCACACAGCAGGGCTGGATCAGCCCCACTTTGGACCCTCAGATGGTACAAACCTGGATTGGTGTCAGCAGTCCCTGACCTGACCCAGTGACCTGTCCCTTAGAGAGAACTTTACAGGGCTCAACAACAGCCTTGCAGGGCTTTTGATGTCCCCTGTTACTTTCCCCCTTGTGCTGGTTTGAAAGCAAAACCAGTGAAGGACTCCAAGTCAGAAACACAATTTAATAAGATGAAAAGAAAATAAAGGAAAGTAAAATAAAATAAAAGTAATAGTACAANNNNCTTAATGGCCCATTAAACAGAGACAGCTCCCATTGGAAGTTATCTATGAGTCATGTGGCAAGGCATTGTTAGGGTCGTTAACAGAAGATAAGGAAAACACTGCCCCACCTTGGCTCCAACGGCTCATGGGGATAGAATACATACCTTGGGCACAATTTTACATTGTAACTTAGGACACCCCTTCTTGTGAGCAGCCACATTTCCTTGGATACCCAACTCCAGCAGTCGGGCAGGCGGCAGCACTTGAGCTCAAGGTGCTCATTCTCTCTTCTGATGCAGGGAGGGAAAAAAAGAAAATAAAACAAACCCATAAATCACTAAGCTAGCAAATGAAAATAAATACACTTAAAAATATTTCCATGCTGCTTTTTATTATTATTATTTATAATAGTATTACAGAATTTTGTAAAATTAAAGTAAATGTCAAGCAGAATGTAATAATTTTCCTTGGGGTTTGGCACATTTGTGTGCCTGACAGTTTCACATTTTTCTTTATATCCGTGAAGACAGGAGCCTGACAGGGCTATATTTTGTTACCCACTTTGTTCAATTTTGTCATAAATTGGAGTGAACAAAACAGTGAAAATATAGACACCAAATTAATCAAAGAAATTACATTTTAAAGCACCTCAGACAAACGTATGAAATAATCATATTGTGCCAGGAAAGCACATGAAAACACCAACATTTCCCTCCCACCAAACACACACACTGTGCCCCAAGAAGGGCACAGACTACACCACAGGGCCATCAGTGTTGGCACCAGATGTTGCTCCTTGGCTGTCTCACTTTGCAGAGCACTCAGTGAATTTCCTTCCCATGAAATTTCTCTCCCTGCACCTGAAGTTCATCCAAATCTCAGCTATTCCATCCCGTGGCAATGAGTTGCATTTTTTTTTTTTACACGATAGTGGGTGCCTGACATGCAGCAGCTAATTTGGTGTGCCAGCTCACACTGTCACATCGTCACCTTTCCACAGGTTGTGCTCGAGTTCACACCTCCATCCTCCCACTGCAGCAATGCCTGGCACAGCCTGTCACTGCCGGGCCACCCCAAACCCTCCCTGAGAGCCCTGGCTGTCCCTGTTGTTCCCAGGGAGACATTTGCCGTTCCTAGGAAGAAGCACCATGCATTAAAGAACTGCAATTTCCATGAGAATGACAAGGAGAAATGCCAAGCGAGTAGCAGGGCTATCCTCAGGCCAATCCTTTCTGCCTGAGCAAATTCGATTTGAATGCCTCTTGAAAGACCAGCTCTGCAGCACTTGGACTGTATTGAAAAGGTCACTGGAGGCAATGTCAGACAAACTCTCCAGCTGCACTACAAGTGCACTGATAGAGATTCATAACAATGTATTACTGCAGCTGGAGATCCAGAGCGACTCTCTGAGGGATCCTCTCCACTTATCTGGCAGCAGCAGACTATTCCATCAGCTCCCTTTAATGCCTGGATGGAGGCATTCCTGCCTTCTCTCCTGGCCAAACGCTGGATTGGAAGTTCTTCTTGGAGCTTGTGAGACTTGGTGAGGATGGCTGGTGGGGTCTTGCAAGCCCTGCATCCATTCCAGCCACTGAAATGGCCACTCTGGTGTTCACTGGCCCTCCTCCTACCTCTGGGCTTCCGAGCACTGCTGGGGTGTAAATGAGAGCAGGAGCACAGCAAAGCCATAGTGGCAGGACCAACATCACCCAAAACTCATCTCTGGCATGGATATCTGTCCTGATATCCTGCTAGAATTAGGCTTAAAACCTGGAACAGAAAATGTTGTCCCTGCCCATGGCAGAGGGTTGGACCTAAATGATCTCCTAAATGATCTTTAAGCTCCCTACCAGCCCAGACCATTCTATGACTCTGTCTCTTTTCATATTGTCAGATTCAGTATTTTGCCCTGTGTAGCCCTGTGCTGGGAAAACCCATGTTTTCCCCTTATCCCACTAACAAACATGCCCGTGGTGCTGGGAACAGGCAGTGGGGGCAGTGCTAGGAGCCCCTGTGCTCACCCACCCCAAAGGGCTGCACAGGGGCAGCGTCCCAGAGCACACAGCAAAGGGAGGAATGACAAGCAGGGACCTGGAAAGCTGCCACACTCCCCTGCAAATGTGGAAGTGGTTCAGTGCTAGATTAAAGGATTTTTTTTTCCTCCCAAACTACATACACCCACCAATATATGGCAAATATGCATTTTAAGCTTATTTGTGTATGCGCTGCTAAATACCATAATGGTCTCCAGCTGTATGCAGGAGGGCCCATTCACTGAGATTTTACTGTTCAGTTTATTTTTTTCCTTACTGTATTATCAGCGTATTTCCCCTCATCCTGCTTTGTGCTTGTAGAATGCCTGATGTCTCCTATCACACCTGTTTTCTATTATTTGTCTTATTTTTTTAATTCCCCATCTATTGTGTGGATTCTGAAAATCATCTGATAAATCCCATTCTCTACTCTTAAAAGAGCCCATGAGAAGGTTTTAATAAGTGAAATCTGTATTTTTCCACACTGTGCTCAATGAAAGTGTCCGGTGAATAACCCCTGATTGTCAGGTGTTCCCATTCCCATCATCTAAGCAGGGGGGATAATTAGCAGACAAATGAAGGTTTACAATTCTGCAAGTGTTCAGAAAGACCATTTGGCTGCTTGATCAGTAGAAGGATATTTTTAAAACTGCCATTTGAGATTCAGCTGTATTGCTAATTAAATGAGAATTTCATAAAAATAATCTGAAAAAGTCTCTGTTAATTGGAGAACGATAATGAACAGACTTACTAAACAGAGGCATAAACGTCAAACAATTGAAGAGGAATAATAAAGTGCTGCGTTATCGCGCAATGCCAGGCAGCTTTCCTACTTTTATTTGAAGTTTTAACTTTTAACATTTTTTTTTTCATATTTGTGAATGGCATTCAAAAATGTGCCTGGCAATCATAATTTCCAACTCTTGGGTTGGGCGTGAGCAATGCATGGCAGCACTAATGGTGTCCTTGCTTCGAGTCTTCTTGCATTCTGTGAGCAGCTTTTTGTGTTCTGCAATGAATGTGAGGGGGGAAGCGCATTAATAGCGTGTGGTTGTTATTCCTGCAGAGTAGTGGCATTATTGAATTAGTGATTCTTTGTGGCAATAATGACTTCCAGCGCTGTATTGTGCAGTAAAATCCACAGAGTCGGGAAGGAACGCGGGAGCCTGTTGGGAGGCTCCAGCTCAGCCCTGTTGGTGCTGCACCTGTGCAGGGAGCAGAGTGCCCCTCCCTGCCCCACATCACCAGATGAGGATGGAGCAGGCATTTATAGGGAGCACTGGAGCAGGCAGGGCTGCTGGGACTGTGGTCAGTGCTGGCCCCATGCTGGTGTGAATGTGCCACACGGACTCCACAGCTGGCACAGGGGGGTGGAAATTGGGATTGCTTGGACTGGAGAAGGGCCCAGGGAGATTGGATAGTGGCGTTCAGTACTGAAAGTAAGTTAAGTTTTAGCCTTAAGTTTTAGCTTTCATGTATTTCAGATTCTGTGCTGCCCAGGGGTGCAGCTCTGAGCCTCACAGTCAGTGTCACTCAGCTCTCTGCACAGAGCAGGGACACAAAACAAATCCTGTTCCTGCTGCACACCAAGGACAACTTTCAGGCTCAAAAGCACAAACAAGGGTGGCTGGAGGGAGGAACAAGAAGGATGGGACCTCACAATCTGAAGCTGGAATTGGACAATTAAACCCCAATATGCAAATGCACCAAAACTTATAAAAGTGTGAGACCCCATGACCAGTCGTCCATTTTGTGACCATTTTGGGTCCACCTTGGGTGTAGCCCTGGTCAGACTCTTGTACTGCCCAAGAGAGCTGGGGTTGTTTAGCCTGGAGAAACAGATCAGGGTGACCTTATCACTCTCTACAACTCCCTGAAAGGTGGCTGTGCTCAGCTGGGGTTGGTCTCTTTCTCCAGGCAGCACTGACAGAACGAGAGGACACAGCCTTAAGCTGCACCAAGGGATATATAGGCTGGATATTAGGGAAAAGTTTTTTACAGGAAGGGTAATGAAGTATTGGAATGGTCTGCCTGGGAAGGTGGTGGAATCACCATCTCTGGATGTGTTTAAGAAAAGCCTGGATAGGGCACTTGGTGCCATGAGTTAGTTGAGGTTAGGGTTGGGTTGGACTCTGTGATCCTGGAGGTCTCTTCCAACCTAATGATTCTGTGTATCCTAAAAGCCTTTCAATAAATATCTACTTTATTCTCTAGCTCTGTCCAGTCTCTGTTTCAGGTCAGCCTTCCCAAGGCATTAGTGTCTAGGAGAAAGAGTGGGACAAACTTTTTAGAAAGGCCTGCTGTAGAAGGACAAGGAGTAATGGTTTGAGACAAAAAGAGAGCTGATTTGGATTGGATTTTAGGAAGAAGGTTTTTATGCTGAGGGTGGGCAGGCCCTGGCACAGGGTGCCCAGAGCAGCTGTGGCTGCCCCTGTATCCCTGGAAGTGTCCAAGGCCAGGCTGGACATTGGGCTTGGAGTAGCCTGGGACAGTGGAAGGTGTCCCTGCCCAGGGCAGAGGGTGGAATGAAATGGTCTTTAAGGTCCCTTCCAACCCAAACCATTCCAGGATTCCACGATCTTGCATTAACAAAAAGCTGCTGCTTTGCCACCTCCACCCTGCCATGCTCCTGCCCCAGCCCTTGGCACTGTCTCACAGCAGCTGACACAGAGCTGCATGGAAAAGTTTGCAGTAAAACCTCCAATAATATCACACCAGCAGAGAGTTCTGAACCTGTGGCTGCCTCTCTGAACATAAAACTAGCCTTCAATTTGCCTCTGAGTGCTGCCGTCACACTCTCACAGCCCTAAGAGAGCAATTGTGACACAGAGACTACAGCCTTAGCACAAAGTGTCTCTTGGATATTCCACTTCTGAGAAAAAAGCCCAAACAAACCAGCTTTGTGAAAGCCATGTGTAATGAGAATTGACTGCCCTCCACCAGAAATATCTATTAATTACTCTGCAGTGGGAAAAAAGGCAACTGTGATGATACACGTTTCCCAACCACAGCACAAACAATTGCTTCTGAGGCACAGAGCCTGGGCTGAGGAATCTCGTGGAATGAAGTCATCTCTAGGAGGGTGACAGCAGCCAGCTTCACAGGAGCGCAGGAATATATCTAGATTTTGGCCAAAGAGACCTTTTTCTGAAGTGTTTGAAGTAAGGTCAAGTGTTTGAATAACCTGGTGTAGTGGCAGGTTGCCTGCCCATGGCAGGGGGTACCTGCATGGTCTTTAGGTCCCTTCAAGCCTAAACCATTCTGGGATCCTGTGGTCATTTCAAGTTCAGTTTCAGCTTTTCCAAAAGAGCTTATTATGGGAACATTTACTTCAGAATCTGCTTGGGTTCCTACCCCCTGAGGTGCCTTCTGGGGACCACCCTCTAAGTTTCTGGTGCTGGCGGCAGAGCTCTGGCCCTGCCATTCTGCTTCAGCCCTGTGCCACCTCCCTAATTCACTTCAACACTACAACAGGGACACTGACCATCTGACCCACTCTAGAAATGGAAAAATCATTGCAAAATGATATTTCTGGGAGCAGTAAACAAAAGAAAAGTCAATTTTGCAGGGCTGGACTGATATGTATCAACAAGAGAACCGGAACCAAAAAGGCAAATGAAGGAATCAGCTGCACATCTGGCCCAGCTGTGGGCATGCTGTGCCTCTCCCAGTAACCTATGCACATGACCTGGAAAAAGAAAATTATTACAAAATATTAGAAAGTATCTTCTTCTGACCTGCTGGTCTCAGTGGCTTCAGAGCTGGGACAGGACTTACAGTGGGTGAAATATTTGTGCTTCAGTTGCATCCAGGTACATCCAGAGCCTACACTGTAGTCCCTGCTGGGAGCCCTCCAGGCTCAGCTCCTTTCTTAGGCACAGCCCTTGCGTGACCTTAGCCATGTCACTTCATCTGTCTCCACAGCAATTCTCTTTTGGCCAGTTGGGTGTAGTGCTTCTTCTGGGCATGCTGGGAAGAAAAACACATTATAGGTGGCAAAAATCCAGATAATTGGATGAAAGCAGAAGATAAGTAAAAATAAGATTCCCCCATGTATTCAGGCACCTGGTTCACTCCCTCCAGGAGTGTATTGTGTAGGATTGTGCAGATGAGTTATTGGAGCAGCTGATTTGCAGCTGCACTTTGGGTCTCCAGTGCCACAGGTAGTGGTTGCTCTCTGGGAAGTAGAAATTGCAAGGATAAGCTAAATTTAAAGTGTGTATTTATAGACTATAGACACACAAGGCATGGTCAAGAGTTTGCAGAAGCTGTAAGTTAATGTTACCGTGCATGTTCCAGCACATCCCCACACGGCTGCTCCCTGAGAGCAAAGTGTGGGGCTGCTTCACACTTCCCACCATGCTGGCAAGGCACTGGCAGGTCCCAATCCTGGGGCAGGAGGACAGGCAGCTGGACCTGCCACACATCCTCATGCCCCAGGTGTGCCCAGACTGACAGCAGTACAGAAATGGAGATTTTCCCTCCCAGACTCCTGGCTACCACATTTGGAGCTGGATTTAAAAATACAAGGAGCCAAACTCCTTGGGCAAGGCACAAGTGACATCAAAGAAGGCTTCAAGCATCAGCACCTGGTTACCTAAAAGCTCCTCATACCTTTTCTAAGTAGCCTCCCATGGGCAGCTCCACACAGATCTGGCTCCTTCTCGCCTTCTTTTCTCTTCCTTCTGCAGTTCTGGCTCACTCCTTCCTGTTCCCAGCACAGCCACCTAACCCTGCCTGTCCCTTGTACAGTGTCTTACCCTCTCTGTCCCTCTCACAACCTCTTGTCCTTTCCTCACAGCACAGCCAGCAGAGTCCAACTGACTCTCTACCAGCTAACTCACTCTTTATCACACCCATAGCTGGGAGGGCAAGGCTGTTCCCACTCCTGGATAATTAACACAGCTGCAATATATCAGGGGCAAGATTGTCTTCTGCACTATCTCTGTCTGTCTTCCCACACCAAACTGGCTCAGCTCTTCTCCAGTGCTATGTACTCTGTGAGCACCATGGGCCCTGGCCATCACCTGCTACAAGTAACTTATGGGACAGACTATGGCCAGGACAGGGCAAAGTGATTTAAGATGTGAATTTTTATGACATTTCTATACTAACAAAATCTTTAGTACAGACAGAATTAGATATGAAGTGTTGGCAGGAACACAAAATCAGTCTCAATGCTATAACTCTCTTGTCCACTATGAGTGGAGGGAATTCTGAAGCCTGGTTCTCAAAACTGCCACCATTGGGGTTTTCTGGTGCTTCAGGGAGAACCTGTAGGTGGCATTTGTCCAGTCCCGCCCAGCTCCATGCACTGCCTTTCAGGGTTTCAGAGACACCTCAGCTCTACCCCCTAAGTGTGAATCATGGTCCTGACAAAAACATCTTCACAGCAATATTGCTGTGCCTGTGTCACAGTCACATTCACTGGAGTGACATACTGCAATGAGTGCATGCATGCAGAGCTCTGCTGGTAAAAGCAGGTCCTTCTCTCTGCCCTTACAAAGATCTGTAACTGCATATACATTGCAAAATTTATCAGCTCTGAAACATCTTCTCTTTACACTCCGGAAATACATGAGCTACTCACACTCAGACAGTTTCAAAGGTCATGGAAGGTCTGATTTGTAGATGGACAAAATGTAAGGTTCAGCCCTCAGACAACCAGTCCAAGAAGCAATGTGTCTTGAAGACACTTTGTTGAATCCCACTGGCACCTTGATTAGGTCAAGACAAGCTTTAACTCTGCCTGTGCTCCCCAGCCATGCTCAGGATGGGGTTGGAGCACGGAGGGCAGTGCCATCACAGGAGGGATGTCCCCTTAAGCAGTGAGTCCTGCATGCCTGAGCCCAGGGAGCTGTGACCCTGGGAAGCAAGTGGGCTCCTTTTCCCACTTAGCCTCTGGCACATCAGCCAAGTAACCCCAGTAAAAATAAGATCCTTACTGGTCTGTTTGAAAGGGCAGAGGTGGTCAAACAAGCTCATGGGAGCAAAGGTGCTAAATTAATTATCAAAGATTTTCTTAGCCCAGAGCAAGAACAACTGGCTGGGATGCATTGGAGGCTCATTTACAGTCCTGTATGCCCAACATTTTCTTTTTTCTCCTTAGCTGCACTCAGGTGTTTCTGAAAGTGGTGTATGGCAATTCTGGGCACACTGCACCAGCTATTAATTGGATTTGTGGGCCTCAGCTGCAGCACCCCTTGAAAGGTTTCTAGGGGATCATAAAAGATGGAGACTGCACAAAGTAGTAAGAGTCAGGTACAGTGTGGAGAGGAGCCTTTTGTTAATCCTGCTCTGCCTATCTTTCATTAGCACACCTCATTATGACATCCTATAGGCTTGTGCTTCGGCTTCACTGGTGAGAGGCAAATGATGTTTTAATGAATGATGGTGCCTCGAGCTGATAAGGGACTGTCCCTCACTCTCACTGCACAGACACTGTGCTCAGCACCTTGTGTCCAACTGCACTTAACGTAATTGGATCAAACTTGTAATAGTTTGTTCACTCCAGGTGGGTATAAAAGTCATGACGAAAAATCCCAATGATAAAATATCAATTGCTGTCCCTTGCTCAAGGGTATAATTGTGGTTAGTGGTACTTGAGGAGCAAAGAATCCAGGCTGGAAGATGATGGGAGGAGGCATGTGCAGCACAAGGCAGAGGCACCTGCAGCTCAAGGCTGGGGAGGCAGGGGCTGGAGCAGGCAGAACGCGCACAGACACTGGCACTGCTTTTGGAAACTCTCTCCCCTAAGCAGTATTTATTCATTGTGTGCTCAGAGGATACTCACAGGAGCCTTGTGGGGCTCAGTCCTGGTGTACTCATCTTCCTCTGACTGTGAGGGTGGACAGGCCCTGGCACAGGGTGCCCAGAGCAGCTGTGGCTGCCCCTGGATCCCTGGCAGTGCCCAAGGCCAGGTTGGATGGGGCTTGGAGCAGCCTGGGATAGTGGAAGATGACAAGATGAGCTTTAAGGTCCTTTTCAATGCAAACATTCCAGGAGTCTGAGGTTCCTGCAGCTGGGCACAGCACTGGTGTGAGAATCATGGTTGTGCCAGGGCCCCTCCAGCTCTGTGCTGCTGCAGCCCCATGGTGTTTAATAACATTTTCCCAAAGACATTACTTTTACACCCTGAATGATTACTTCATTTAGCACATACATCAGAACTAAAGAACCCAATATTAGCTCATTTAAGTTCATGCTCAGTGATGGATTAATCGTTTCTCTTTTCTGGAGCAAAGCCCAGTCCATTTCATCTGAGGACTGAGGAGAAATGTTCCCTTGTATCTTGAAGTCTGAGACATCTGCTGTGCTTTGCAGATCAGCTTGTCCACAACCTGCCCCCTGCCCCCCCGAAAAAAACCCCCCAAAACAAAACAAAACCAAAAAAACCCAAAAACCCCACCAAAAAAACCACCAAAAATACATGAGATGCTTATATTAAAAAAATAAATTGCTAACCCTATAGATCACACCCATTTTTTCCTTGCTTTCTGATCAGGTGCAAGGGAGGCATATCCACAGTTCAGTCAGCATGAGCCTGTGTCTGTGTGTCCTTTGAGGTTTCAGATGTCACATCACGTTACAGTGGGTATTGCTGTCTCATACTATTGTGTGTCATGGGGCACACAGGGAAATGAGGAGATTGAGGCAGGTCCTTAATGGATAAACACAATGAGAACAGACACCTGTGCTAGCTTCAGCCAGGCTGAGACCAGAGAATCCTGTGTGCTAAACATCATGGCCAAAACAAAAGCTATGAGTGCGTGATCAGGCTGAAACTCTTGAGGTCTCCTGTTCTCCAGAACTATTAGAGGTGTTGGTCAGTCAGTGCAATGAGTAAATGATGTGAGGAACGCCCCCCTCTGTCACCCCTGTGAGCCGCAGACCTGCAGCAGGAGCCAAGGGTCTATGGCACGTGCCAGGAGCCAAACTGGGAGGCATCGCTCAGTCAAAACTATCTGGGCTCCAGTGACAGTTTCTCAGCTCCAGGACCTCTTCTATAGAAGGTGTGCCTGATGAAGCCCATTTTCTTCCAAAGCATGAGTTACAGACTTTGGTTTTGGGACGTTTTTCCCTCCTTGCTCACTAAAACATCAGCAGATTGTGAACAGCTGACAAGGAAGGGGGGCAAAGAGAATTGGTATGGGGGAAGAGATATTCCCAAGCTTTTAGAGTCACTTTGTTATTGAGAGCTCTGTCTTCTCATCTTGTGTTTGGTCACAGACCAAGAATGCCACTGTCTTTTTTTGCACTGTGAAAAAAACATGGAACAAGAAAATAGTGCTGAAACATTTCAGGCAGTCTCCCTTATCCTGCATTCAGCTATTACTCTGACTGTCAGCAGGAGGAAAGAGGTATGTACCATTTGAAAATATATAGAACTGGCTGTGTGGTTTCAAAACACAGGATCTTTCAAGGAACTCCTCTGTTCCCATTTGGTGTCACAGGCAATTAAGTTTTTAAGAGGTTCCCTGTAGCATTAGCAGACCATGTAACATTCTCAAAATGCCTTTATAGCATCCTATAAGGACAAACTACTTGCATCTTCCTTGGAAAATCAGAGGCTAAGTTCCAGTACTGGAAGCTGACCAAGTTCCCTTTTCTATATGACTCAAGGTGGCTGGGTGTGCACTGCTGCTGCTGCCCCCTCCCTCCAGGGCTCTAATTCTCTGTGGGGAACTGCTCCCCAAAAACCAAAGCCCTTTACCAGGAAGTGCTCCCCAAAAACCAAACCCTTCACCAGGGAGGGAAGGCTCAGTCCTGCCTCTTTGCCCTATGTGTAGGGAGCATCCAGCTGCAGGGAGATTAAAGATCAGAGTAAAAAGCGTAAAAAGAGGCAAGGAAAAGACCTTCCTTGGGATTGGCCCTCAGGTGCTCCAGAACTATATTTCTATTAGACACTGCCATCCTTTCAGGCTGTAATGTATTCCCTCATTATGGTAAACATCCACATGGCATTTGTTTCTGGAATGATATTGCACAAAGCTGGGTAATAAAAATGCCTCTGATCTCACAAAGCACAAGGCTCAAGACAAATAAGTCTGTAAACAGTTCTGCACTCCAGGATGTTTTATGAGCTGGACCAGCATTTACTCAGGGCTAATGCTGAAGGAGTTCATTTCATCTCCTGGAAAAGGTTCTGTTCCCTCAGGAAGCTTCACTCCTCAGGGGAGCGTTGGCATGGTCACTATGATCCAGCTCTCAACTACCTTCTTCCTTTTGCTGCTGCTGGTCACTGTTCACTGCACAGTTCCCTCTCCTAGCAATTCTTCCTGATATTTAGAAATGTATATAAGTGTGTCTTGGTTTGGAAAGACAGGTGTCTGCCAGAGAGAGATGGAGCTTCCCTTGGAATGGAGAATATAAACCCCCTCCTCTCCAAATTATTATAGTTTCGAAATTAAGGGGCTTTCAGGCAAAGATATGGGAATAGAAATAACAGTTCTTTACTAAGAATATTAAAAATAAAAATGTAGTACGAAAAGCCCAAACAAACAAAAAAAGCACTGACAGGGTCAGAATACACCCTGTTGGTCAGGATGTTGGGAGCAGTCCAATAAAGCCCTCCTGGAGTGGAGGTTCTTTTGGAGCAGAGATGATCCTGTAGAAGGGTGGAGTTTTCCTCTGAAGGTCCACTGGTGGTGAGATGGGTCCAGTTTTCCTCTGGGAATGCAGTGCAAACAGGCTGTGCTGGGGTTCTGAATCTCAGGGTTTATCCAGGTAGGAATGCTTGGCTCCTGCCCCTGGGTGGAGCATCTCCGAATGGGCTGATGGAATTGTATCAGCCATGCAGTGAGCCTGGATGGCCCATGAACAGCAGATATCCCCTGGAGGGAGGATGGGTGGTGGAAGAGATAAAGAAAACACCTCCCCAATTTGGTTTCAACAGAAGGTAATAGAATACACACTTTTGGTTACATCTTGCATTGCAACCCAAGACAAAATGTCAGCAGGTCAGCAGAGGCCTGGAGCAGTCTGCAGGTAGCAGGCAGGTGTGGAGCTCAGCAGGATTGATTACACTGAACCCCCAGTGCTGGGACAGGGCCAAGCACTCCCCTCCCAGGGCTCCTTGGCTGCACGCAGGGAGCCTGACACTGGGGAGTGGCAGGAGAGGATAGTGGGAGATGGCACCTCTCACATTATCTCCAGCAGTGCCAGTCTGAAATGTGCCATGAGTGCACAAAGCTGAGGCAGGAGAGAGAGACAGAGCCTTGTTTGAAGCCTCTGTTTCACAGTGAAAACTGGAGCAGGGCCACACGTGTGGTGTGATGAGAACTTTACAAGGATCATAGAATCATCATGGAATCCTAGAATGGTTCGAGTTGGAAAGGATCTTAAAGTCATTAAAAAATTAACTAGTTCCTGCCATGGGCAGGGACACATTCCACTAGCCCAGGTTGCTCCAAGCCCTGTCCAGCCTGGCCTTGAACACTTCCAGGGATGAGGCATCCACATCTCATTGAGGCTCTGAGATATTACAGACCAGGCTGAGACCAAAAAGCCTTTTGCTCACTGCCTGAAGGCACACAGATTTTTGAATTTCAAATTACAGCTGTCAGCTGGGGTGCTTTCTGGAAATATAGGGATAAAACCAGCATGGCACTGAGGTGACCCATCCAGGCTGACTGCCTGACAGCCACTCCCAGGGACTGTCCTGCTCTGTGCCCTAAAAGGTGCTGGCCAATCATCCTATGCAGGTGAGGGACACTCACTATCTCACCACACCCCATAATGAAACCAAGGGACATTCCAGGATGTGATGAAATCAAGAGATGCCTGTTGGGAAACAGGTGGCTCCAAACCAAATCAGGGCCAACTAACTCACCTTGTCCAGGTGAGTTCTGAACATCTCCAAAACTGGAGATGCTACAGCCTCTCTGGCCTCTCATCTGGCATTTGACCATCGTCAGGGTGGACACCTTTGACATCACAGCTCATCAGAACTTCCCATGCTGCAATCTGTGCCTGCTACCCCTTGTCCTGTCACTGCATCTCCAAGCACAGTCTGCCTCTGCCTTTTGCACACCCTCCTCTTAAGGTCATCAACACCAGTAAGATGTCCTCTTTCCCTCCTTAAAACTCCAGTTTTTCTCATTCTTGTCCAGGTACATTGATGTCTTTTTGCAAGGGAAACACAAAACTGGCCACAAAGCCTCCAGGGCTCAAATACACATAGGAACAACTCTGGGATTCACATTTGCAGCCCATGAGCAGCTCCAGCTGTGCTGCACTAATTCATCACCCACTGGTGGGCATCAGGAGCTCCTGCAGAAAAGCAGAAGTCAGGGAACGTTCTAGGCTGGTTCCCTTTGACAGACTTCAAGCGTTCACTCCTCTCTCATCTGGCCATTTTTAAGGGGTTCACACATCTATGGCCACTCCGTTAGAGTTTGTCTGCACTGCTGGAAAGCTTCATGGGTTCAGGACAGTGCACATCTGTTCACAGGCCAAAGCAGAGGGGAACACAAGCCATGTTAGTTTCAGCATGAGGGAAACTCTTTGCAGCCAAACTCAGCTACAGACTTAGGCTGATTTTATCTTCCTGCTGTCTTCATCTCACACAAGCCTTTGAGAAAGAAGGATGAGATTAATTTTTTTTTTTTTTTTGCTAAAAGAAAGATCTTAGAGATTTTTTTGGGGGGACAGACCAAAAAGCCCAAGGGTTTTGGAGGATACCAGGAGGAAGAGGGAAGGGGAAGATGCTACCAGGCAACACCAACAGGATGAGATGCTATTAATGCACCAACTCCCCTGACTATGATCCCTTTCCTTAGGAAATTCCAGAAGGGTCCAAACCTGGCAGGTGAGAGGAGAAAACTGTTTTAAATAAGGCTGGTCCAGGTCTTCCTCAGGTTTACAGTCAGTTCCTTCTTGCAGCTTGTACCTAATGGGGATTATGTACATTACGTGATCACATCAGATGCTGTGGTCCCACAAATTTAGATATTTCCTTCACTTTTTTGAGCACCAAACAAGAGATTGTGGAAAGACTGAAAGTATGACTGAAAATGGGGAAAAAATGGCGGGGGAGGAATGGTCTTTTGCAGCCCTGACTGAAAAATGGAAAGTCCACAAGTCAGCCATCCTTTTGGAAACCTCTGGCCTCAAAATACACTTTGTAACTGATGTGTTTTAATTCCAGGAAAAACACACTGAGCTGAGGCTTAGGCCTTGGGCAAATTCGCCTTTTGGCTCAAACAGGAAAGATCTTGAGCTGAAAATGCCTGCTGCTGACAGTCTGTGCCATGGCTGCGTCCCAAACACTGCTGGCATGGCTGTGGTGGAAAAAATAAAATACATTTCATTCCCCAATGGTCATGCTGTAATGGCATGAAATTAGAAACTCTAATCAATAGTGCTTTACACAGCATGAGTCTCATGGCAAAAAAGAGCCCATGGTTTAAAAAAGAAGAGTCACAAATAAATATGAAAATCAAGGTTGTGAAGCATCAGTAGTGAAGTATAATTCTGTCAAGCAGTCCCAGCCAGTGATTCTCTTCTCAAAACCTTCACTCACCCAATCCTTCCTTCTCCACACCTCCCTGATGCTCCATCTCCACATATTTTTCCTGTATTTATTTGCCCTTAGCACATGAAATGTCACAGATTTGAGTGTGAGTGATGAAGCTGGGGAGGGCAGGGCTGTGCTGCAGCCCTTGCTTGGCTCTTTCACCTCTCTGTTGCTTTGGAAAAGGCCCTAGCCCCTATCTGCTCACCTTTCCATGGCACATGCTGAGACCAGCAACACTCCTTTCTTCCAAGATGCACCTCTTCTGTTCCTACAAAATGTAAATAAAATGTAAATTATCATTATCTTTATAACAGCAACAGAAGAGTTTTCCTATTTATATCAAAAATTATAGACCGCTCTGCCAAGACCCTTATGTTTTGCTTGTGCACTGCTAGAAGAACCACCAGAGAGATAAAGTATTCAAAAATAATAAGCAGGCCCCCAAAGGCATGGAGAGCTGACAGCTACAGGGCTCTCTGTCTGTCATACAAATCTTTTGGGAGCTGGTGGCATTTTGTTCAGGGACAGGGTTTGGGATTTTTCCAGCACTAGTTTTAAAGTTCCTCTCGCCATGCACTGCTAACATTAGCACAGCTTGGCAGGTGGAGGAGTGCCCTGAAAACAGCGAATTCTTGGAGTGGAGATTTTGTTAATTAGACCTTCTTCCTGCACACAGTCCTGCTCCAAGCAGTTCCTGTGGCAGGGGGGCAGTGATCAACCAAAGGCTGGATGCCTTCAGGAGGAGAACAGATAAGAGCTGCCTAGCTTCCAGACATAAATGAAAGTCCTCCAGAAAGATCTGCTGAATCCAAAGGGTCAGTGGGAAAAAACCCTTACATGGCCTCAAGAGAAGGTCTCAGTCTTTATGAGGGGTGTCTCTGGCAGTTTCTGGGTCCTTTTTTCAGTTTTACCACAGTACTTTGGTTAATTGAGTTACCTGCAGCCTTGTCTTTAGCACAGAAATGGATGGTTTTCCCTTGAGCCAATATCAGTGAGGACAAAGAGGCAGAGGTTCCATGCTGGAACCTTCCAAAGCCCAGCTGGAAGCAGTGAACACAAAGCCCAGGTAACCACTCTGCCCTCCAGACACGCCCAGCTCCATCCCTGAGCAGGGAGGGAGGGCTGGGTGACCTCCAGGGTCCCTTCCAACCACACCACTCCATGGTGCTGTGAATACCTGGCGAGAGAGGTGTGTTTGGAAAGGGCCTGTGTGCTCTCTGCTGCTGAAGTGAGCCCCCCAAACACCCCCTGAAGATGCCCCTGGCTCCCATCAGAGGCAGGGCACCATGAGCTGGGCCCTGCAGAGCAGTTCCCACTGCTGAAGCATTGCTTCAGCTCTCTCTCTCAGAACAGTTGCTTTCACTTCAGAGCAGTCACTTACATCATGCCACGTCTGAAAAGTGGGATGAAAGCCAAAAATTATGTCTTTCCCAAGCCCTCAATGAAACCAGTGACTTGAGAAATACATACAAAGCTTTAGGTTGGGGTACTTCAAATCACCAAGGATCTGTTAATCAGCACCATGCCAGTCCCTGGGGATTGTGGGGATGTTAAAAGGTTATCCTGCTCTCCCGCACATTGCACTGCTGAGCTCTATTACACAACCAAAGGATGATTTTGTGTGTGGCAAAGAATTTTTGATTCTCTGGATATTATTTTAGATGTGGGAACCCAGCTGCTAAATGCTGCTTTTCAGGTTAAACAAAACCCACAGCCAGCACTCATTCTCACACTATTAATGAAGATAATCTTGCCCTGCAATTGACTTTTTTACAGAAATAGCAGGAGAGGGATTTTCAAATCCTTTCAGGTTTGCAAAATGTTATCTCACTCTATTTCTTTAATCTCCTGATGCTGAAAGATGAATCTTTTTCTCTTATGGCTGGGTGTACTTCCACACTTCAGCAGCAAACCATGAAAGAGAATCAGGCTTATGGAAAAAATAATAAAGAATTTGCAGTGTTAACATTTACTTGGGCTTGTCTGGACATCCTCAGCTTTGAATTCCAATGATTGACCAGATTGAATGTTACACAAAAGAGACAAACCAGCTGACAGGCTCTGTGTGCAAAAGACTGCTGGGCAGGGGAAGGGACTGTTCTCTGCTCCAGGGCAGTGGTGGACAGGACAAGAAGTTGGAGAATGTCGTTGTAGGACATGAAGTAAGTTGACTCCATGCTCTCAAAAGAGAAAATAGAAAGCTTTATTTACAGCTCTTTCAGCTTCTTTTATAACATGCTGCACTAAAAAGAGCACTATTGGTACATAGCGTTTGACACCTCTNGAGAATGTCGTTGTAGGACATGAAGTAAGTTGACTCCATGCTCTCAAAAGAGAAAATAGAAAGCTCTTTCAGCTTCTTTTATAACATGCTGCACTAAAAAGAGCACTATTGGTACATAGCGTTTGACACCTCTCAAATCCATTGGTTAAACTACAGACATAGTAAATAACAGCTGCAGAGAGGCCTGTTATGGGAAAAATACATTTTCTACATAAAATGTTTTGGAAGAGCAGTTATTTATGGCAAGATGTTTTGGTAAGAGAAAACTGCTGAAAACTTTCCCTTGGGAAAGGAGCTAGCAATGGTTAGTGAACTGAAATTCTCTCAGGCTCAGAAATATCGAGCCCACAGGAGAGCTCAAGCACAGCCAGGGGGAGAGGTAAGTTGGACTGGGGAAAAGATTCTTACATCAGCACTGAGCACTGGGAAACCCTGCAGGGTCTGAATGTCAGAGTTTTAGGAGCATCTCGAGCAAATAGGACAGGGCTGAAGTTTATACATCCTTGGAAGTGTCCAAGGCCATGCTGAAGGGGGCTTGGAGCAGCCTGGGAGAGTGGAAGGTGTCCCTGCATATAGAGTGGGGCTTGAACTAAATGAGCTTTAAGGTCTCCTCCAACCCAACCCAACCCAACCCAACCCAACCCATTCTGTGGTTTGTGATGACACTGCCCTGGAGGAAGATTGCAACCTGGAAAATTACCCAAGGTCCCATTTACTTTCTCGTTTCTAGAAAAACCCACGGATAAACTGCACAGCTTCAGTAAAAGGCAGAGCAGAGCACTCCCTGAGCAATTCCTCCTCCTGAATTGCAGGGAAGGCACAATTCATAGCCTGCTTTTTCATTTCCATGCATCTTAATTGTTCACATAATAATCACAGAAGTATTTAATAATACAAAGCATATGGGCCAGATGTTCAACTGGTGTAAATCAACAGCACTCAGGGAGCTTCAGTGGGGCTGTGCTGGCGTCATCATTTGAAGCTCTGGTGCTGCATCTTTAAGGTGGCTCTCAGGATTTTAGTACCTTCTTATTGTTTCCACTAAAACCAAGTCACTGAGTTTATTGCCCACCTACAAAGGGCCACCTCCCACCAAATGCTCCAGACTGAAGATCAAAAACCCAAAGCTCAAAGTAGATTGACTGAAAAACCTCTGGTCCAGCCTCTGCTGGCCATCACTACATTTTATCATGGCCACACTCTCCTCCAGCTGACCTCACCCTGGCAGGTGAGGCACAGGCAGGCACAGGCAGCACTCACTTGACCAGAGGTCCAGGCATCGCCTTGTCTTAGTCTCAGCTGATGTGTGAGCTCTGCTTTATTTGCTTCCCACTATAAAAAAAAGAAAAAAAAAAGGAAAAAAAAAAAAAAAAAGAAAGAAAAAGCTTTTAATTCACTTCCTCCTGGGAGTTTCTGTGATGCTCATTGATCCAGTCTACAAGTCCTTCGCAAACACTAATGGATCCATTGAAACTCTCCACTAATCTCCTCCTGAAACTTGGCACCAAACTGCTCATTTCTGACAGTTTCTCCTTTTACAGTTGTTTTGCTTTGCTACCTGTTTCAGAGCCACTCCAGGGCGCATTAATTGCTCATCCTTTGTCCCTTGAAAATTTTCCTTTTAATCTTTCCAGTCACATGTTGGATACTGATGTGAAACAGACTTCAATTTGCAGGTCTTTCACACCTGCAATGATACTATTTGAACTGATCCTGGCATTACCAGTTGCACATGAACATCTGTAATTGAACTGAAAAGCTTTGCAAGATGTATTCATTGGACTTCTGATCTCATTTGTTAGAGAGCCTCAGGGAATGAGCAATTTCCACTCCTCAATTTATGACAACTGGTCATAGTTACTTAAATGGAATAAAATAAATCCTGTGGCATGTGTCCCTTCTGGAAAACAGGTTGACAATTGTGCCCAGAAGAGAATTAAATTGCCCAGTGACAGTGCTGTATTGAGAGAAAAATATATAGATAAAGGAAAGTAATGGTAAAATTTTTCTAGAGGTTCCCAGGTTAATATTCCTTCTGCTATTGTGACTCCCTGGTTGAGATTCTGGGAAATTTCAGTAAATTGCATAGAGACTATGCAAATAAGCTATTCTGCTGTATTTGAAAATAACCTGTCCTTGTGCTAATTCTGTCTGGGGCTAAGGGGTGACCTATTCCACTTCCATAACTAGGGCTGGATTTTCAGCTGTCAGGAACAGCTGGATTTCCAAAAGGCTTGCTGACCAAGCCAGTGTGGCTGGGCTATTTGGGAAGCGCTGTGCATGTAGGAGAAATTTTACTGACCACCCAACCATTTGCCCTCAAAATGTCACTCCTAAATCAGTAAACTTTTTTTTTTTATTCCATGTAACAAGCAACTTAAGATTTTCTCCCCTCCCCCTCCGCCTTGGGTTGAAATCACGGAATCTGGAAATAAAAGCAGCTGATCATACACTCAGCCAGTTTCAAAGCTGAGGTTTGTGCTGTGGTCCACACATCTCCCTGTGCATCACAGGCTCAACCTGGCATCCTGCCATAACACCCAAGGTGGGAAAGGCTGAGGAGCTTGGGAGTTTGTTCCCATGTGTGACACTGCAGCAAGAACTCCGACTGGGGAGCCCTGACTTTGTCCTTTCCACGTGCTGATCAGCCTACAGCCAGTCCTGAGAGCAGTGTGAACCCCAAACACACAAGGCTGTTTAATTACACCTGCAGAGCTTGGCCTGAAAGGAGGCCAGCCCCTTCTGCTTCCAGCCCTACCCTCTTTTCCACTGCCTTGTTCCTCTGCATCAAGCACCCCATTGTAGCAGTGCATTTCCACACTCAAGCAGGTGTGTCTGTGTAAGGAAAAGAGTTTCAGTTTACCTTTGAACTTTGGACTAGAATCTTCTGTGATTCTCTCACTGTGGTTGGTCCAGTGCCAGCACAGGGGCACTGGTTGGGCTTTAGAAATGTCTCTCAAAATCTGTTTTGGCAACAAGCCAGGTTATCCCTCCTGAATCATGAAGTATTTATAAAGGTGCATGAAGGAGTTCAAAGGCTTTTTGGGGTGTTTTAGCAAGGTGTTGGGCTTCTCTGACACTTGTGCTTGGTTTTTGTTTCTGTGGAGTTTGTTATTTTATATTTTATATTTTATTAAAACCTTTACTTTACAAAACACACCTGAAGAGCCGTCTGGCAAAATTATTTTAAGCCATTCTGAGAAGTGCAGGACACCCTCAGAGACTGATACTTTTACACAGAGCTCATAACACTCTGGCCAGGTGTTAAACTGCATCACCCCATTCCGATCTTAGTGTGTGAAGTGACCTCCTGCAGGGCTGAGGAGCCAGTCCTGGGTGTCAGACAGCAAGTGCCACAGCTGTCAGTGTTCTGCTGTGTGTGAGCACTGGTGTGGATTCATGAGATTATCTCAAATCCAAGCTGCACATTTCTTCATTATCAGTATTCTTTTCCTGTACAAGTAGAACTTTTATAATTTCCCAGCAGCAGAATAGAGCAACATCAAAACAATAAATAAAACAATTCACGAATTCATCACAGAACTATTCATCCAGTTGTCAGATTTGTTCCTTTCCCTTGCATAACTGATGCAGCCCCCAAGGAAGAGCAGATCCTCCATTTAGCTTCCAGAGAACCATGTTGGTTCATGCTGGTTGAAGAGCTGGCCCTGCATGATTCCACAAGCTCTTCATGGAGATAGTTTTGACCAAGAATGCCAGCTGAGCCAGTCATCCAACAAATCTTTAGGCACGGAGCACTGGAAGCACTGGAGCTGTTACAGGCCGTGCTTTGGGCACCAGTGAGTGCTCACAGCAGCGCTGGGACACTGATGCCTTAAGTTTGAGCTTTCCTGTTTTTCACATTCTGTGCTGCCCAGGGATGCAGCTCTGAGCTCACAGTCAGTGTCACTCAGCTCTCTGCACAGAGCAGGGACACAAAACAAATCCTGTTCCTGCTGAAGACCAAGGACAACTTTCAGGCCCAAAAGCACAAACAAAGGTGGCTGAAGGGAGGAACAAGGATGGGACCTGACAATCTGAAGCTGTAATTGGACAATTAAACCCCAAGATGCAAATGGACAAAAAAGTGTGAGTTTTTGTGACCATTTTAAGTCCACCTTGGGTGTAGCCCTGATCAGGCTCTTGTCCTGCCCAAGGTGGATCCTAAAGGCCTTCCAATAAATACCTACTTTATTCCCTAGCTCTGCCCAGTCTCTGTTTTGGGTCAGCCTTCCCAAGGCATCGACACAGAGGACACAGGGGACACAGGGGACACAGGGGACACAGGGGACACAGTGCTTTGGAGGCTGAGACCTTACAAAGACTTTCACCATTTGCTTTTTAGTAATATGGGAATGTGCAGCATGAGCATCCTTCAGGCAGGCCAGAGGTGCAGTCAGCAGTGTCCTAAGAGCAGAGAAACAGGCAATGGGTTCACACAGACCCCACTGCCTTCCTGGTGGGTTTGATGCTCCAGCACACCTGGGGTGTGCAACTCATCCTGCCCTGCCAGGAGCTCCTGGGCCAGCCTCCATCTGCAGGGGCAGCCTGTGCCCTCCTCAGCCACTCTGCATCTGCTGGGGACTATTGCAGATGGGAATTAGGAACCCAAAGTACTGAAGTGCTTTAATCCAATTTCACTTCCTTGCTGTCCACTAAATGGCAACGACAGTGATGTGATTTTTATCACTTCAGATAGTCCAGCTGCCCACATGAAAACTAGAGATATATTTTGACTCTATTGTGTCTGCATTTGTGAATGGTTCAAACACTTGCCATCCCAGCATCATGTAACTCAAAATGCCACTACCCCAAGTGATGTATTTTGAAGAGAAACCATTCTCCTGCTGTAGTGTATCAAGGGAATGACAGGTTCTTGTGGTTTACATCAGCAGGAAGATGACAGTCTACTTTTGTGTTTTAAGAACTCCAAGATATATCATGGACAGTGCTGCCTGATTCCCGGGACCTAGAGGCAGGCACAAGGTGTTATTGTCAAAATTAAAGAGATAAACCAGGGCAGATCTTGAATCTGACTATCCTGTGATGATAGCAACAGGCAGGGGGTCACAGAGGCATTTTCTTGTGGCAGACTGGGATGTTTCCTCATCACTTTATCAGTCCAAAAGTGTGTTCCTAACGCCATCAGTTCAGAATTCACTTTTTGCCTAAATTTTAGTATATGCTTCACTCCATTGGACTTCCAGTGGATTTTCACATGTTTAATTTTAAGCACCTGCTTTGCTGTCGTGCTAGCTGGGGGTGGTAATCTGGATTTTATAAGGCTGACCTTAGTTCTGTATGGTCAGGAGAAAAACAGAATAGGGAAATAATTCAGCAAAGAGCAGCAAAGATATGTGAAGAAAGGACACAATTGCTCACTCACTGTGTCTTTATCCATCCCCTGGCATCAGAGGAGCTGATTCCAGCACAGGTTAAGCAAGAGGCATGGAGCTGTGGTGGCTGCACCAGCCCTCAGCAGCAGGTGAAGCAGAGCTGGTGACAAAGCCCACAGAGGGAATCACAAACCCCTGCAAGCCCCATATGTGCTTGTGAAAAAGTGACCTCAATGCAAAGTACTGGGTTTAAACTAGGAAGAATAGGGAAAAAAAAATTCCAAGATTTCTTAGAGGCCCAGTTGTAGGGCAACCCCAAATCCCCAAAGTCAGATTTCCCATTTCAGAGCACCCTGGTGAACGCAGCAGGGCAGGTTTATCATCCAGCCAAGAGACACAAGAGTTCTGGCCAGAGCAGGAAGCCCCTGTTCCTAATTCCATCAGTGATTTACTGGCTCAGGTTCCATCTCTGCAGATTTAAAGCCTCACACTGACTCCTAAGGCTATGCTATATAAAATTTGATTGTTACATTCAACAGCCTGTAATAAATTAAATGAACTATCAGTAATAAGTTCATAGGCAACATAATCTTTTTTCAGTCAAGTATACTTCCTTAAAACATACAGCAGCATCAAATGTAACTAGATTTAATTTCATGCTGAAGAGTCTGTGAATATTCATTTTAAAATATTCACAAAGAGCCTAATTTTAATTTGTGTGATGTTTCTGCTAATACCAATACCCATTAAAAAGCCTTAAGAATATTAACAGGGAATTCTTACAGAAATGCACTGGAGTTTTATGTTTTGAATTACCATTACAGGCTTTTTGGTTTAAGTCCTGTTAAACAGATTTCATTATTAACAAGAATATGCGCAAATTAAAACAAACCCATTAAAATCTAAAATTTCATGCTAAAAAGATTAGGGACATTTGAGTTATATTTCTTCTGAAAGAATAAATGTAATAAAAAGTGATAGGGAGTAAAACCCAATGCTCACAAGAATGCCAGTGGCTAGGCAATGGTGAAAAGTTCCTGATGTGCTTCAGAATAACCTGTTTCACACAAGGAATTATTTTCCTTGTCTTTTTCTGCTCCCCATCACAAAGACATCATATTTATAAAGCCTTTGCCGCAGATCTTCTTGGAATGAGATTGGGCTTTAAGGTTGCTTCTAGCACAAACCATTTTATGATTCCTTGATCTTCCCCTGTCTCTAAGGTGCAGGCAGGAGTGGGATGGGTCAGGGAGGAGATGTATGGTCCTGTCATGCTTTATTTAACCCCAGCCAGAAATCAAGGATGCTGCAGCTGCTCTCTCACTGCCTCCCCAGTGGGATGGGGAGGAGAATCAGAAGGGAAAAGGTAAAACTTTTTAGTTGAGATGAGAACAGTTAAATAATTGAAGCAAAGAAAAACAAAATAGTAGAAATACTACTAATAACAGTAATAATTATTGTATTTAAAAGAGATAGAAATCCAAGAGAAACAAGTGATTCTCAATACACCTGCTGCCTGATGCCCAGCCCCTCCCCCAGCAGCATCCCAGGCAGCTCCCCCCAGTCTCTCTCCGGGCCATGACTGTGGGCCTGATATTTCTGGGTCTGAGAGATTTTTAGCCTGCTAGCAGCTGCTAACTTTTCCCAAGGGAAAACCTCTCAAGAAAACTTCTTCTCAAAACAATCTTGGCCAACGACTATTGTTTCTCAAAACAATCTTCTCCAGGTGGTGTTTTGCTGTTTCTCTAGTTTAACCAATGGGATTAGAGAGGTGTTGTTCCTATTCACCAATCCTGTTAAGTCTGTATCGGAACAACTTATAAAAGTAGTAAGAATTAGACAATAAGGCTTCTTCTATGCTCTTTGCCTTCTGAAATATTTGGAGTCTTTTATCTTCCTTTCGTGTCCTACAACGACACATGAACCTTCTTGGTATGGAATAGCCATAGCTCTGTCCAGCTTGGGACAGCTCTCCTGGCCATGCTCCCTCCTGGCTTCTTGTGCATCTCGTGGGCAGAGCATGAGACACTGACAAGTCCTTCATTTAGGAGAAGCACAGCTCAGCAACGACAAGAACATCAGTGTGTGATCTGCATCATTCTCACACTGAACCCAAAATACAGCACTGAACCAGCTGCTAAGAAGAAAAATGAATTCTATGCCAGGCAAAAGCAGGACAAGTCCTCACTCGCACTGGCTGGGTTTAGCAGGCCTGGAGACCTCAGGCTTGCTCACCAAAGGCTGTGTGTGCTGCCTCTGACACTCACCCTGCCCTCTGATCCCTACCTGCCTAAAGCCACGCTGCTGAGGATGGCAGTGAGGGTGGTGATTGAGCTTAAATCACGATCCAGCCCAGAACTGCAGCTGTGGCAGAACATCTGTGGGTCTTGGTTTGGTGCTCTGTGCAGGACGGGCCTTCCCCTCCTCCAGAGCAATTCCTGTCCCAGGTGGGGCTCCCTGCCCAGCCCTGACCAGCTGGGCTCCTGGAAGGATGTCTGTGAGGATTCTTACCTTTTTTCCTTTGTGTTAGAGTTGGGATTAATGTACAGGACACAGTTTTATGTTCGGACTCAAATGTTTATTAATTCCAATCTAAAGTACAGTTTCACGAGTTGTGAGCTCTAGTTAATAAGGTAGAAATGGACATGAAATGGCTGCTTCTAACTCTTTCCAAAGTCTTAGGTGATAATCACTTAATAACAAGATGATGCCTATATTATTTTTACTTTTAACCTAATAATTGACCACCTAAGGTCTGCAATGTGGACTTTTTCACCCAATAAGAAAAAACTACTGTTGCAGTGTGTTTCTCAGTTCATATATTGATTTGCAGTTACACTGCTAATATCTAATGATTTAAGTGTAGTTTTCCTATCTGTTGTGTAACTTAATGGTTCATTCCATGTTTCCCCCTATTCCTTTCCCCACTTAGTACAGTTCCTGCCCCTAGAAATCCCCTTGAGTTGTGTACCCCAAGTCTGTTATATGTCAATCATAAGTTGCTCCCCTCCCAGAGACTGAAATCCTCCAACCCTCAGTTTTCATTTAGTATTGTATGTACCACCCCTTTTCTGTTATTGGGCTTTCCTTGTGTGACCACTCCTTCTGTCTGTACCCTAAAACCCCTTACCCAGCCGCAGTTCCGGGCTTCGCCTGGGGCTGTGCCAAGGGACCCCAATAAACGTCACTCATGGCACCTCAGGGAAGTCTCCTTCTCCTTCCTTGGCCGTAGCCGCCCCTCCATCGCCCGTGCAGCAATGCACTTACCCACCAGGTGGGTCCTGCTGGTCAGCCTGCAGGTCCCTACCGGGGCTGGGACGGTTCCCCGCCAGGGCAGCCGGAACAGCTGGGAAGCCGCTTGTTAAGCGAGCTGGGGAACACGCCTCAAACTACCTGAAACTATGAAAAAGAAGGAAGAAGAAAGTTAAGGAAGAACAACTAACTTCTACCCCAAAGTTTCTATTTTGCCCAACATATATTACTATATACTAAAATCTTGAAATCAAAGTTTCTAAAATTCCAACAGATGTCTAGCACTACATACATAGATATGGATCCAGGGGCAGTGAAAGCACTTCACACTGAAGCAAGCATTGCAAATTACCCTTTTCCTTCTGCTGCTTTGGCTCCCAGCTGCTGTATTGATCCCCTCAGCTTCTAAATAACCCTCCATTCAATATAATCATCAATGAAAAGTCTGCTGTTCTCATAAATCACGTGAATATTTACACTGTCCTGTGTAAATGCATCTTGTCACCTCTCAGGTGCTTTATATCCCTGTTCCCTGTCTGGTTACTGCTGTCCCTCTCTTCACCTGTCACTGGTGAGGCTGGGGGAGCTGCTGACCCTTTCCTTGGCTCCAGCCAGACACAGCAAATTATCTCTGCTAAAACTCCCTGCTGTCAAGCTGCCAAATCTTTTGCATTAATCCTGAAAATTACAATTAATGAGTGCTAAGAGGATCTTTCCACCTCTGTGTATGGCTCTACTCAGATGGAATGATCCCTCCTGCTCTGCCAGCATCTGAAGCCTCTCTGGGTGACAGCTTTTGGCTCTGGGGCAGGGCAGTGCACTCAGGAAAGGGCAGGGAGCTGCTGGTAGCAGGAGCCTTCTGCCTCTTTTTGATTGATATCCTGTGACAAGGATGTTCTACACTGAAGATGGGAGAGACCTGATGTCCTAGGTTACAATTTAAGTTGTGCCCACAGTCTGTATTCTATCACCATCCCCAGGAGCTGCTGGAACCAGCTGGGGCAGTGTTTCCCTTCTCTCCTGTCCATGGCCCAGCAATGCCGTGCCCATGGCTCATGGGGAACTCCCTGCGGGAGCCATCTCTGGTTCATGGGCCAGCAAGGAGCCACTGCAGGGCTCAGAGAATGAGATCAGCCCAGGGGGAGATGCTCCGCCCATGGGGAGGAGCCAAGCATTACCATCTGGATAGAATCGGGAATTTGGGACAGCACAGGGAGCCCTGACCCACTGGATTAACAAAGGACAAGAGCTGCCAGACCTTTCTACGGGATCACTGCTTCAACAAGACCATTTCATTTGGACTGCTCTCACCACCCTAACTAACAGGGTGTCAGGTTGTATTCTGACTCTGTCAGTGGTCTTTTTGTACTATTGCATTTATTTCATTTTACTTTTTTGTTGTTTTTTCCTTTTCCGCCTATTAAATTGTATTTCTGACTTGGAGTCTCTCACTGGTTTTGCTTTCAAACCAGTACACCTGAGTTAATAGGAGCCCATGGCCACCATGGATGCCCACCATGGGAGAGGTAATGACAACGTTTGAGGAGCTTGAAGCCATCAGATATTGTGGATGTGCCACAAGGGGAAGGATCCAGACTGCCTGGGGTCTCCAGCTGCACTTGGGCTGGCTGATGTGGCAAACCAAGCTTCACCAAGGCTCCAGGATTCAATTTCCCAAGCTGCTAACCTAGCTCTCTGAGGACTACCAAAAATCTGAAAATACAGTATTTTTAGTTGTTAAGAACCAAATCTGGGAATCTCATTGGCATGCAGACACATTTCTCTCCATGTGAGTTAGGGATCTCTGTCAGGTCTGGATCAACTAATCCTCTGACCGTGCATGGTGAAATACCTGCAGTAATCTTTCAGATTTGAAGAGTTGTGGGGTTTTTAAATGCATATTTTTAAGTACAGACTGGTTGCCATTCCTCCACAACAATCCCACCTCCACCTGAGCTGCTGAACTGTTCAGAAAACATTCCTGTTCTTGATTTTTCCTCTGGCTGTGAGCAGCAAACACTTGATGGTGTTTAACCTTCAGCAGGCAGTAAGGAACTGATGCAGCAGCCCCTGGCTCTGGTCGATTCACCACTCAGAGAAACTGAAGTATCTCCTACAGCTGAATGGCTTGGTGAGCCTTGTGCTCCTGCTTTCACAAACCTCTTCACTGACATTTCCTCTTCAGGACTATTTGTCTTTTTTCCCCCTCTGTGTGTTCACTTGACTCTAGTCTGAGTTTATCCAAACCACTTCACCATGAATGGAGCATTTGTGCATTTCCAGTGTTTCAGTCCCAGAAATAACCCTGCAGAAATCACTAGAATTATGCTGGGGAAAAAGCAAGGGATGTCACAGGAGTAATGAGGTTTATTTCTTTACTTCTAGGAGGAAATGTTAGATAACTAACTGCTTTCCTGAGTTAATAATTTCCACTGTCTTCAGTCAAATTATTTTCCATTTGAACTAGTAATGAATTTAACCTGTAATTACTAGGTTTAACCCATAAATAATGCATAATATATATTCAATATATATTATTCTCTATCTTTGATATATATTAACTCTATGAGGTTAAGCACTTTTCCTCTCACTTTTAAACGGTCTTTGAAATTAGAGGATGCAAACACAACCCAAAAAATTAGAGTAGCCCAGAGTAGTGTCTACTGCCCTGAGCAAATCCTCTTCTGGAGAGGTCTCTGTTTGTCCAGAAGGAGGTACCTGGAGGAGGATGGACTCCTGGGTGGGACAGAGTTAACAGCATTAGCTGCTCAGGAGTGCACACCCTCATACTGTGCCTGCACACCATTTCAAGCACTTAATGGACTTCTAATCTCAGCTGGGGACTAAAGCTGCTGTCACATAAAACTGTAACGATTTCAAGGCAAAGGGAGACATTTCCCAGTGGTTATTGCTGACATTAGAAACGTCAGCTCTGTCCACACATCATGTCCAGGCTGCACAGGGGCCAGGAGTGTCACAGCAGTGCTGGGCCACAGCTCTCAGCTGTGCCTGCACCTGTTCATCCTGCATTAGTTTGGGAATGTCAACACTGTCAAGTGTGTGGGATCCTCACACACCTACCCAGGCTTTTTAATTAACGATTTTTTTAAAAAAAGAAAAAATATATATAGTACAGGTGATGGAGATTTTGGTAGGAAGAGAAAAAATGTGAGACCATCAGTGTCAGTTCACTGAACTGACACTGAACTGACACATGAATAACATTCTCAGAGCCCCCCAGCTAGTGTGAGGCAGAGCTTGCTGGTGGCATTAGGCACTGATGTGTTCCCATTAGTGGGGTCATCTCTGGGGTCACCGATGCATGGTGGGAGAGCTGAGGGGTTATAGGGAAAAGCCATGTGGAAATGGTAGTGTTCAAAGAGGTTTGATTTGCAGGGACTTAAATGCTAGACCTACATGGGAAACAGTGTACAACTAAAAGATGTTGGGTTTGGGCAGTGGCAGGAAAGACAGCAGAAGTGTCTTACAAATACAAATAAGGTTGAGCTGGTCTCAAAAGAAACTCTGTCATTATAAAGCAAATTTTGTGTGACTTTCTATGAAACAGTGATTGGGCCTTTGAGACGTGGAGGTCCCAGATGTGCAGTGGCTTTCTGAGCACTGAAGAGCAGGTGACAGCAGAAGGTGGAGAAGGAAACACCATCCATGTGAAACTGCTGTGTCCTGGGGAGGGTGGCAGAGTTTGGGCAGTGGCTCCTGAGCACAAGGACCACCATGGTGATGGGATCCAGGGTGACCACAAAGTGTGTGATGGATTTAACCCATCCTTGGATGCCAGATGCCCTCTCAACACTGTGCCCACCGCTTCCAAAGGGAACAGAGCTGTTCCTAAGATCACCAGCCTCCTTTAGCTACTGGCACTTCTTGTTTGGGCTGTGGGTAATCCTTCCTCTGAGGGGACAAAATTGACTCCCTCCTGTGAGCACATTAAAAAGGCATTTGTAGATGAAGATGATGCTGGGATAGTGGCACTAATAAAATCAGCTGAGAAACAGCATTTAGCAGCTGGGAGGGGAGGGAAACTTTTTTTCAGGAACACACAGGCTCCTGCTTTGTTGTTGCATTCAAGCCAAAGCAAGGGCATGTTTTAAATTCCCAATAATTCAAGTTTCTTTTTAAGTTACCAAGCCTGGCTGAGCTCTTAAAGACAACAGATCTTGCTCCTGGGGTTGGCTTTCCTAGGCAATTGCAGCTCTGCTCAGAATACTATTTAAATACCAATTATTGTAATTCTCGGCAGAAATATTACAGGCATTCAGATTTTTTTCTTAACAGCCAAAGGGAGACATTTCCAGCATCTATCAAACCTCTTTTATTTTCATCCACATTAAAATAGCTTTCCAGAAGGACTGGGCAATGGAGCATAATTTTTCACCATCGTTTAACGATTTGTCATGGCTGCCCTGTGCCAAGCCAGCCTGTCTAGAGAAACCCTTGGGGAGCAGGAGGGAGCAAAGGATGCTGCAGCTGGAAAGTGTGGAGGGTGGATAGGTGGGAAGCAGTTGAAGCAATATCCTGTTGGAACCCTGGAAGCTGAGAATTTTAGGCTTTTTGTGCTTACAGGCACTGACCCCCAAGGAAACACTGCATTTGACCTCAGGCCGTGGAAGAGGTTTCCAAATTGAGTGACAGCACTGGGATTGTGGGTGTGCAGTTTGGATAGAAGTGTGTAATATCACATGGTGGAAAACTTGAAGTTTAAAGTTTTAGAATACAGTAATATATGTAAAGCAAGATGGAGGTTTTAGGGTGTAGGCCAGTCCTTCTTTTTCACTTTCTTCTTCATGGCTCTGGGTGGTGTTTTGTAATTGGGTAGAAAAGTCCACATTGCGGGCCACGGGTGGTTGGTTATTGGGTTAAAAGTAAAAGTAATTTAGGCATCATTTCTTAATTGGACAGTTTATCCTTAGCTAGATAAGGATAAACTAGCTAGAAGTTTAGCTAGAAGTTAGCTGTAGAAGTGCTGTAGAGCTCACAGTTTGTGAGACTGTAATACAGATAAGAATTAATAAACATCTGAGTCCCAACAAGAAATACACGAACAAGAAGTCTCATGCATTTAGTCCTGACCCTGGCAAAAAGAAGATAAAACACAACAGTATCCCACTCTTTCCTGCAAGCAGCAAATTCCCCATCTCCCACACTGTGGGGAACACACACAAACTTCCCTCTGATTTTATGGTGGAAGTGAGCAAGCAGGGCTCACCTTGGGACTTGGCTGGCAACCAGCTGGCAGCCCCATCAGAACTGCTGCTGTGAGGTTGGAGTCTGTCACCTGTGGTGACCCTTCCCACGAGACCTTAACCCAGGTGTGAGGGCAAAGAGATACTTGGGACCTTGTCTGTCGGGACCCTGGGTCTGACCAGCAGTGGCCAGAAAAGCAAAGGGTTCTCCTGCTGCTAAGAGTCATCATGGTGCCCCACAGGACTGCACTAAAGCTGTCATTTTTATTTCCTTCAATAGCTGCTATCAAAGCAGGGCAATAGTCCTGGAATGAACACCGAGTCAGAGGTCCTGTGAGGAAAGTTTTAGTTGCTATTAACAGCCAGTTCTATGAATTGGAACATGGTTGTTAGAGAAGCGTTGCTGTGTTTTACAAAAAGGGATCCACTTGTGGCTCACTCCTGTGCCCAGGTGCCTGGATGGATGCTGCCATGCAGGGCATGTCCCCTGTGCCTGTGGAGCTGCTGCTTCCCCACCCTGGCACAGCTCTGGTTCCTGAAGGGCATGGGCCATGTGAATCTGACCTTTCCATCCTTCACTGCCTCTTCCCCCAAACAGTTTCAGCCAGACAGTCAATCTCAACCAAATTTGAAAAAGGCAGGAGTTAGGTATGAAGCTTGTGCAAATCTGGGGGGAATTTGGATAATGGAGAGATCCCCAGAGGATCCCAGCACAGTTAGCCCAGGGGTACCTGCTGTGCCTGGGGCCAGGGAGCTCACCCTCCCCACCCCCAAACAGCAGCAGGGAGTTTCCAGCCCTGCAAGGAAGGAAAAGGCCTTCCAGGCACAGAGGCAAGAGCAAAGTGTCAGGGAGGGCAGGGAACTCAATTACCTGCTCGAGCAACTACTTGTTGTTTTAACATGCCAAAGCAGCCAGAAGTGGTGAATGTGAATCCTGCTCAGGCCCCAAACCCCATCAGCAACTCCCTTCCTGCTCTCACCAAGGAGACTGGTGCCTGTGCCTCCAGTCACTTTGCAAGTTAAGCAGAATCCATAGTTCAAGTCAAGCTAGAAGCTGTCCCTCTCCCTTCCTCTGGTTCTTCAGCTGCACCCATTGTGAACGGAGCACAGCTGTGGTGCTGGCCCTCAGACTCTGTAGGAGCTACAGCAAAGTGCATAATGTATTCTTAGCTTTTAAAATACTCTTCATCAGCTGCAATCAGAGAGCCTGCATCATGTTGCCAGCCAAATTAATCACAGCTCCCCCTTTCCCCTCCACAAACACATTGTACACAGCACTGGTGGTCCTGAGACCACGGCTCAGCAGGCACTGGAAAAGGCCAAGGTGGTAAATGTAAATCCTGGCTGCTCTTAATCACGCTGGTAATGACCATGTCATCAATCATATGCGTTCTCAAGTGCTCAGCAACCACAGCCCAAGGGTGTATTTTTCAAAGAATCCAATTCATTGAGGTCTCTCAAAAGCTGGGTCACCATTATTCCCACTCACGTGGGAGGAGGGTTTCTTCTGACTTTCTGGCACTGACAGTGCCCAGAGTCTCAGCATCTCCCTCACAAGTCTAACTGCAATGAGTATAGTCAACAAAATTTATGCAACATAAAATTTCACTGACCTTTAGAAGAAAACAAGAAAAAGAAAAACAAAACACATCAATAGAACAGATTGAGAAAAACACACTGTTTCTGCCATTTCCCTAGTCATGGTATTTTTCACTGGGGACATGGTCAAAACACTTCAAAAACTCAAGCTTCCAAGCTTCCTAAAAATGTTGGAACATTGAGAACTAATGAGAATTTTAGTGGTTACAGATTTCTCCTACAGATCTCCGAAGGACTCGAGACCTTCTGGCTATGGACACATAGTACAGAGATCCTCGTGTGAAACAACCCACAGGCAAATGGTAAACATCCTGAATTCCCAGAAATGGTACAAAATGAACCCCATGCGAGTCACCAAACCAAACCAGCTGCTTTGGCTGGGTCCTGTCACCAGCTGATGGGTTGGGCACAGGGTTTGCACCATGCCCTGCTGCAGAGCTGCCAGGGAAGCCCATCCATGGCTCTCCTGCATGCCAGTGGTGCAGTGCTGCAGCAATGATTGCAGTGATTGCATTTCACACCCCGGACAGAGCTCAGCCTGACCTGCCTGATGCCATGGGAGGAGCTGATGGAAGCCTTAACACTTGGAGGAGAGTTCAAGACGATTTTACGGAAGCACGCCTTGGGGAAATTGAAATGTCAAGCATAATTTGGCACTTGAAACATGAAGAGGAGAGACTTTGCATTTGTTTTCATCTGCATCTTCCCCTCCTCTGAACTGTACATGCTCCATTTCCCGCTCTTCCCTAAGCTTTCATTAGGCAGTGCTGAAATCTGCTGGATTTGAAGAATCTCTGAGGATAAACAAGTATCTGGCATTAACCTGCTCTGTAAAAGTCAAATTGACATGTCTCACTATATTCCATTCTTGTTAGGGAAACTAGTCCAAATCAAGCTTTTCCCCTGTTATCTTTCTTTTCCTATCCATTCATTTGATCTTTCGTGTAAGACTTGAGGATTACTGCTCACTAGTCCAATTCTTAATAGATAGGGATTCACTTGAAAAAAAAAATAAATAGGCTTTTGATCTGAGTTTCAATCTCAGGCCTGGTCTCTGGGGCCACAGACACTCATCTGGGGCTGAGCAGGCAGCACGCAGGTACGGGGAAGCTGGAAAGGTTGGGAAACAGGAGAGCTTGCTCCTCCCTAAAATAGGAGCTCTCTCAGAGCTGTCAGCATGAGAAGGAACAACAGGGGCTGGCAAGCAGGCCTCTGCCAGGTGCAGCTCCTGGGAATGCTGATAATGTGTTCTTGGGAGATAAATTTTCATTTCTCCCCATCAGATGAGTAATTTCTGGTGAGAGAGAGCACAGAGCCCCACAACACTCCAAATCTTTCCCACAAGGATTTTCCATGAGGCAATGCTCTCTTGCTGTGTGGGGAATTTCTTGCACCAGTTTTGTAAGTTTAACAGAAGTTCATTTTTAGAGAAAAGTCAAAAGAGCTTTCAATACTGTAAAAACATGTACTATTGGAGTAAGTTCCTTTAAAATATTCTCAATGCACAGCCATTAGGAGATATAACTTAGCCTAAGAAATACAGAGTCACACTAATATAAGATATTTCAGCTTTTTAAAGAAAAGTGTTTTAATCCACTTGAAACATGGGTTTAGTTTAGAGGACCTGGGTGGGACTGTCATTTTTCAAGCACTTTTTCTTCAATTTTTTTTTACATGAGGATAAAAGGAGCTTCTAATAATTCCCTATAAAGTAAAAGAAATCCCTTTACTACAAGCCGTGGAAGTGACCTTAAGTGACCAACACCATTTCCATCTTTGACAAGAAGCTGCAAGCTGCAGCACCTTTAGTGTGAAATTCTGCCTGAGTTTTGCCTAAAAAATAAAAAGGCAGCACAATCAGCAGAATTTTCCTTTTAGCTCAATGGGACAATTCAAGGAAAAATCACCTAAACACCCCCTTGAAGAGCTCTTCAGGAGCACCTGAGCAGATTTCTCACCTGGGGTGCTTGTTCCATTGAATGACCCATGGTTTTGCATGGCTCCAGCTGCAGGGGTGGATTATTTTGGGGCTACCCTTTGTCACTGGGATGCAAAGTCTTTACACTGATGACCCAGATTGGATTTAAAACAAACCCCATTGATTTTCCATCATCACTTCACTCCCTGCTACTGGAATGAATTCAGGGCAAGTGAACCAGGGACTGCTCAGTCCCCCCAGGGCAGGGGAATGAGGCACAGCCTTTACTCCACGTGTGCCAGGGCTCTCCTTCAGACTTGCTGGCAGCTGCCATAGAAATCACAGGTTTAGGGTGGTGCAAAGCAGGCTGAAACCCCAAACCTGGGTTTCATACATCACCCTGCCACAGACCCACCTGGCAGCAGCTCAGAGCTTTTGTCTAAGTCACAGGATCCCAGAATGGTTTGGGTTGGAAGTAACCTCAAAGCTTCTCCAGTTCCAATCTCCCGCCCATGTGCAGGGACACCTTCCACTGTCCCAGGGTGCTCCACGCCCCAATGTCCAACCTGGCCTTGGGCACTGCCAGGGATCCAGGGGCAGCCACAGCTTCTCTGGGCACCCTGTGCCAGGGTGTCCCCACCCTCACAGGGAAGATTTTCTTCCCAATATCAACCTAACCCCACCTCCGGCAGTGGGAAGCCATTCCCTGTGTCGTGTCACTCCATCCTTTGTCTCAAGTCCCTCTAGAGCTCTCCTGGAGCCTCTTTAGACCCTGGAAGTTGCTCTGAGCTCTCCCTGGAGCCTTCTGCTCTCCAGGTGAGCACCCCCAGCTCTCCCAGCCTGGCTCCAGAGGGGTTCCAGCCCTTGGAGCATCTCCACGGCCTCTTCTGGACCCTCTCCGACAGGCCCATGTCTCTCTCGTGCAGAGGATCCCAGACCTGGATGCAGTACTCTGGGTGGGATCTCAAAAGGTCAGAGTTCTACCAAAACGTGTTTCTGGAAATCATTAGTTTGCAAACCCAGCAGCAACGACCAGCACAGCCCCTGGCATGTGTGAGAAATTCCCATGAGAGCCCATCTCAGGGACAAAAAGCAGGATTTAAAATCCCTGCACTGTGTTCCCCTCACAGTCACCACCATCCTGCTATGCTGTCCTGGGTGGTGGGGCAAAAACATTTCTCCTCCCGAGGCAGAATATTGTTTTACACGAGTAAAAGGAAAAGTCATCTGGCTATCACTGTCAGGAATCGCCCTGGATGCAGCACTGCATGATTATCTTGTGAAAGGGAAAAAATAAAACCACTTCTCTGGTTAAGGAGAGTATTCTTCCTGTGGATGGATAAGATCTCTCTCAAGTAAAAGACTCTGGTATTTATTATGTCAGATTATGGCACTTCAGTTATGGGTTCAGATTATAACAAAGCTGCAAAAACAACCACTTACTAGATATTAATTTTATCTTACAGATTCTATTGTAAATGGGATACAGGCCTCTATGTATATACTACAGTCCTTAAAATAGCTCCATCTAAATGCAAATGTGGGCCTCTGTCTAACACAGAGCTGAAAGCCTTCCCATTAACACACCAAGAGATAGGGGAATTAATTTAATGCTTAAAAATTCCCAGGGATAAGAAGAACTTTTTTCTCGTCACATCTAGCATCATTTTCTCTTCATGGCCAAAGCACCCATAATATGATAATTTTTACCTTTCTCAAGCTTACTGAGGGAAAAGGCAGTACAATCTCTCTCCAAAAGTTACTTTACAGGCTGTACCCTCCCGATCAAAACTCAGGTCTGTGTAAACTTGGGACGGGAAGCCCAGAGAAAGACAAAAGATGAGGATGACTTCTTCATATTTTGAAGGAAGATTGTTGGGATTGAATTACTCACATTTGCAAATTAATCAAAAGCAGAGATAGTGCTTGAAAGTGTTCATCTCTCACCAGCACCTTCTTCTCCACCTGCTCCTCAAAGTCCATCACACCCAGGAGGCTCAGGCTGGACCTGGTCCCAACACTCACACACAATGTGAGAGACTGACTTCTCCTTGGAGAGCTTTGGTGATCCCCCAGTGGCATGTGGAAGGTGCTGACCTCTGTAGCAATGGGAGTTTAGATGGTGGTGCTGCTACCTATTCCCCTATAAGCATCTCCTGTGGAAAAGCCACTTGGGGAGGATTCAGGCAAAGCAGCCAAGCTCACACAGCACACACACCACGGCTAGCTCAGCAAGAGAGGCAAGAAGGGCCTTTGTATGATAAGTTCCAGCAAGGTTTATTCCAACATGCCAAAGGGAATCAGGGACAAAAGATCTGGCCATGTGGTCTGCACAGGCCTAAAGAGAGGTCAGGAACGAATGGTCTGAGGGCACAAAGGGCAGGGCAAAGGGCAGTGCCCTATAGAGAGGATGAGGAATGGACAATTGGGGTGGGCTGGGCCAACTGGCCAGTGGGGGAAGTAGTCTAAGGTAGATTGGCAATAGTGCTGCAGAGCACCATGGAGGATGTATTTTCCTTCAGCCTAAGTGGAGTCTCTATGGTGTATTCTTCCAAGGCAGGACCTTGGGAGTTCCCCTGAGGGGTTCAAAGAATTCCACAGGCCTCCACTAAAAGGAATCATGGAAGACATTGATCCATAGAATCACAGAATGGTTTGGGTTGGAAGGTGCCTTTAAAATCAGCTCATTCCAAGGCCATGACATGGGCAGAGATGTTGTGGCACACAACGAGGCCTTGAGAGCGACCAGTGCTTTCGGGGCCTGGAGCACACTGCAGTAGGTGGCTGACAGAGTAGCCAGAGGGACGGGTTCTCCTTTGGATATCCAAAGGCTATTTATTGTAGGAACCAGAACAGGGTACAGCTTTGAAGGGGTCCAGGAATGAGAACGAGAACTGGTCTGTGGGAACCTTTAAATCCCTCAGGGAAACCTCCAGGCTTTGCCTCGGAAAGATCTACCATAGAGTTTTCCCTGCCTAGGCTGAAAGAAAAGACCTCCCCCACAGTGCCCTGCAGCATTATTGCCAATCTACCTCGGATTGCTTCCCCTATTGGCCAGTTGACCCTGATCACCCCAACTATTCATTCCTCATCCCCTCTATAGGTTGATGCCTTTGTACTGCCCCTGTGCCTTCAGACCGTTGGCTCCTGACCCTTACTTAACCTCTGAGCACCACATGGTCTGGGTCTTTTGCCCCTTGTGGTGATGTGTAATTTTGTGTTTTAATCCCTTATGGTTTGTTCCTTTTTCTCCCACTGAGTTGTTGGCTTAGCCTGAGGTGTATCCACCCACTAAGTTGTCAGTCTCACCTGGTATCTGCCCCTTGTTCCCGGATGTTCCCTGTCAATCCACCCTTGTACTGGCCTCCTGCCTAGATTGTCCCTTTGGAAACCCCCTATTCTTTGGGATCCTGTTGGTTTGTTTGTATTAGTCTTCTCCCATTAGCCTCCCCATTGGTTTGTGCTCTGTAAACCCCACCTTGTGTTCCTCCTTGATCTTCTCCCTATTGGTCCCTCTACCCAAAACTCCACCCTCATTCTGTCCCTTCAAACTCACTGCCCTGTCTTTGTTCTTGGTCCTTGCCTCTGCTCTGCCTTGGAGTTATGTTACATTTTATGTTGCTCTAATAAACGATTCCTCAGACTGGTATGCAAGGCCTGCTTCTTTCCTTTCTACACTGATCTTGTGGTGACTGCTTGGGATTCTGGAGACTCTGGGGATTGTGTCGTGCCCCTGCCAATCACCATATCACCAGGCACACAGCAACAGTCCCTGATACCCTTTGGTGAGGTGAATGTAACAAACCCTCACTGGAATTCATCATACAGAAGGGCCTTCCTGTCCTTCCTTTGCTGAGCTATCTGTGGGGTGTGTGTGTGTGTGCATGGACTGGAAATGATTGTTCCCATGTGTCTTGGGTTGGAAAGACAGTTGTCTGCCAGGGAAAGCTAGAGCTTCCCTTGGAACAGAGAATGTAAATCCCCTTCCCTCCAAATTATTATAATTTTGCAATTAGGGGCTTCCAGGCAAAGATAGGGGAAGAGGAGTAACAGTTCTTTAAAAGGAATATATATAAAAAAATAATACAGATGTAGTAGGACAAAAAAAAAACTCAAGCAAGGAAGCAAACAAAAGAAGACCTGGTAAAACCCTGACAGGGTCAGGGATATGACCTGACACCCTGTTGGTCAGGGTGTTGGGAATAGTCCAAATAAATCCTCCTGGAGTAACAGATGTGGTTCTGTGGAGCAGAGATG
>VWYN01019162.1:0-42910 GCA_013400075.1 Hippolais icterina | reverse complement strand
GGCCAGTAGGGATAAAGGAAAGTGGTGCAGGGGAGTGGCTGAGAGTTGGAAGAACCAATAGGGTGATAGGGTGGAGCATCGTGGCAAAACTGAGCCAATGGGGGTCAAGGGAAGGAAGAACATTCTAGGGCAAATACGTGTATGGTAAATGGGGCTGAAACTAAACAGGCCAATGAAGGAACAGAATGTACAGGTCATTAACATATGGCTGCTAAGGTCCATAGGAGAAAGGTTTTTCTCTCCCTAATTTAGAGCAGCATCTCTCCCCATTTGCCTCTGCCCCTCCATGGCTGAGGCACAACTGTTGTAATGCATTTACACACACAAGCAAATTATTCTATATAAGGAGAAGAGTTTTAATTTACCTCTAAACATGTAAGGAAGTTAAACTAAAACTTTCCATGGCATTCTCATTGTAATTGGCTCAGTGCCAGCACAGAGGAGCTGGTTGGATCTTTAGGCTGTTTCTCAAAACCTGTAGCTGTTCCTATTGGCAGTTTGCCAATAGAACCCTCCTAGGTCATTCAGTACTTAAGGACCAGCACAGAGGTGCTCTGGACTTTTTTAGGGTGTCTTAGCAAGATGTCAGAGGTTTCTCTGATGCCTGTGCTCAGCTTTTTCTTTTGTTTCTGTATCGTTTGTTATTTTGTCTTTATTAAACTTGTTGCTTTACAAAACATCCCAGAAGAGCCTTCTCTCCATTATGTTAAACCATTCTGAGAAGTGCAGGACACCCTTAGAGACTTGATAAATCTTCATGTAGCTTATTCCATTCTGGGAACGTGCAAGAATTTATCACATGACCACCTTGGTGGCAGGCCCCTGGGCCTCCATACAGGGATGCCATCCACTGGATCAGCTTGATCAGCCCCTGGACATGCAGTAGCTGCAAGCATGCATGGCCTGGAAAGCAGGACACAGCTGTGGCTCCAAGCCCTGGTGCCAGCCCAGCCATGGTGCCCAGTGTGTCCCTGCTGCAGTTCCCAGCCCCAGGAGATGGCAGGGCAGAGGGGAAGGGTGCTGGTCTGGCTGTTCCCTGGGGCAGAAATGTTCCACAGGGAACTGTGCTCTGCAAACAACGCATCAATGTCAGCGAGGCTGTGCTGCTGTGAATGGTAAGTTACTGCTGCACTGGCACAGAAGCAGCAGCAAGTTACATGCAGGGATTTGCTTTGGATTGTCCCACATGGCACTGGCTGAACTTACCCCCAAACCCTGTAAAGCAGAGCACTTGGAAGGAACTGCTGTGTTCCTGCTCTCTGAGGTGTTTTACATCACACAGCACTTCTCATTCATTGCTTGCTGCTCAATTGCTCCCAAGGTTACAGCTTGCACTGCCCAGAGCTCTGCAGAGGAGCCAGGGCCAGCCTCTCTGAGCAATGTGGACATATTTCCACACTCATGAAGAAATCCCTTAAGCTGTTTTCTCCCTGGACCTTGTCTTGTCAGTGCTGGATATTTTCTGTGCAAGAACTCAGTGGCTGGGCCTTTTGTAGACCTGATCATCTGCAAGTTAGTGCTCGAAATGGCATAAGAAAACTGAAAAAAAAAAAGGTAAATTCTCATGGCAAACAGATGTGCCTCAGTTTAGGGAACTCTCCAGAGCTCTGAGTACAGAGTCAGGGATGCTGAGAGTGGAGTTTTCTTCAGCAAAACTAAAGAGTCTGGCCTGGCCTTTGATCATCAGCAACATATAATAGGAATTTAAAGAGATTTGTGAAGTTTGGGAAACAAAAGACTCACTGCAGCTGTGAGCTGATGAAGAGACAACTACAGACTGAAAAGATGCTGTGAAACTCCACACATAAGTCACTGCCATAAAAACATCATTGTCCCCCAACAGCTTTTTTTACTTCATGAAACACAACACTTTCCAATTAGTTCCTGAGATATAGAAAAACTTTATGAAATATTGACATTTTCAGCATTACTGATATTCCCACAGTGATTATTGTTCATAATTATTGAACAACAAGGCACAAAATCTGGTGAGGCTTGTTCTTGATAACTAACCTTTTAGATTTAATTTACTTTCTGCTCTTACAGAGGCAAACATCTTTTAGAGTCTAAAAATTGCTGTTCTTCACAATTTTCACTGGGCTTTATATTAACAAGGACATTATGTGAAAGCAGGATTCTAGTTTCTCTGGGGCTTAGTTTTTTTCCTTTCAACTATTTTTCTAGCTCAAACTACATCAAATTATAAACTAAAATTGAAGATTGTACTCAATTCTGTTCTTGTGGAGTACCTGGCTTTCTAATGGGAAGTTATTGTGGAAATCTTCCCTGACTCCAGCACTACAAATGTTTGCTTTGCAATACACAGGAATCTGGCCTCTCCCCATTCTCCTCAATTTTTGGCCTCATGGATTCCAGATTTGGCTCCAGAGTAGAGCAAAAAAAATATAACATAAAGCCTTTCAAACAGTCACTGTAAAGCACTCCAGCTTTACGAACAAGAACTCTTATTTATACCCAGGATCTAAGCTTGAAGGGATCTTGAAACATCAGAAATAGCTGGTGAGAGCTTGAGACGTTTTCAGTGAAATGTGGGAGATAAAAAGAAGATTCAGGAAAACCACAGGATAAAAGCTAAAGGAAAAAATGTAATCCCAAAATAGCTCTGTTTGGCGTGTTCTTTGGGAAGAGTTATTATACTGTTCAGTATGGCAAAACATCAAAGATGGAATATTTCAACCAAATTACTTGTGAGCTGAATTTCTAATCTCCTTCCAGATCATCCCAATTGTTGGTTTCCTTAATGTGGTCCCGTGGCCAAGCATGGCAGGGGAAGGCTCAAGTGGAGAGGCCCTTCTTGTGCAGCCAGCCTGGCTACAGGGGCACCAAGCAGAGCTGCCACAGCTGTCCCTGCACACAGTGCTGCTGTCCCACTCCCAGCCACAAAGCCCTGTGTCCTGCAGCATCTTCAGCACTGGCATTTCCCTCTGCAAGGGGCTTCCCTTTCCTTCCCATTTGCACACAAATGGTCCCAGTCAAATTGTAAGTGTTAGAATGTACGCCCAGTCCCCCTGAGGGACTGTCAGTGGCCTGTTCTCATGGACATTTTTTGGCTCCAAGACTTGTGGAAAACCTGGCCAAACCTCCCTAAACAGGATTTTCCTCTATTCCTAAAGACAAGCAGTGTTTTATTTACTTCAAGATGTTCTAGTTGTGGCTTTAAGTATGTAATATTATGGGTCAAGCTAAGGAGGTCATTTCAGGTTCTGGCCCAGGACATTGTCAGAGGTGGACTTAAACAGCTTTTCCTCAACACAAATCCTGCTTCTTTGCATTCCTGTTTCTTCCTTGTGCCCCCCACTGCCTCCCTCTCTCACACATCCCTGCTCTTATAGAGCAAGTCCTTGAGATTAACCACAATATGATTACAATTTAATTGAGGCCAGCTTAGTGTGGGGACATCCTTTTAACTCAGGAGGCCTCAATTCCACAGAACCATAATGAACTAATAATGAATGTGCTAAAGTCATTAAATCAAAATTCATAAAAGGGTGAATATTGCTTTCTTTTATAATAAAGCAATTAAAATCCCATATACTATAATAGATACTACTAAGGTGCACTAAGTGTTCTTTAAGGAGGTTAGTATTTAATGCCACCACACACAAATTTGGGGATCTTTTCAAAATAGGACTGCAACACTATTAACAGATGATCAGAACTCTTTTCATGTCTTCTCTGGCTCAGCATTATTGCCTGCTTTAACAAATACTGGCATGATTTCATTAGTACAGTTTATAGAATAGTTATAATTAATCATGACTTGCAGCATAACTAACTTTGAAGCAGTGAAGCAGGGCACCATTGCAGATACACTGCTTGTCACTTTGGGTGCCTTCACTGTCCTTTTTATCATGACATCCCCTTCCCATCTCTACTGCTCTGTTCCTTGGGGATTAACAGCCCCAATTTATGGTAGCAGAGAAAGCACAGGGTGGGGTACATCTGACTGTGCAAGCTAGGCCTTGCTGGGGAAAGAGTGCTCCAGCAAAGTACATGTCCTGGTGTATGACCACTTATCTCTTCACGTGGTCCTTGCTCCAAGGAGAACTCATGTGAGAAGCCCTGGATTATTTTAAACAGGGATCTCATTGCCACAGGTATTGGAAAGCTGATGGTTATACTTGGACTCAGAGAGGGAGAAGGTCAGTTAACAGGCTTGAGCTGCATGTTAACTGTGGTGGTCTGCAGACTTTTCAAAGAATTGTAGAATATCCCGAGTTGGAAGACACCCACACAGATAATCCAGTCCAACCTCTGGCTCTGCACAGGACAGGGTCAATCCCACAAGTATCTGAGAGCAGTGTCTGGGCATTTATTGAGCTCTGGCAGATTTGGGGCCATGCCATTCCCTGGGGAGCCTCTTCTCATGGACTTTTGCTGGCTCCAGAACTTGAGGAGAAACTGGCCAAACCTCCTTAAATAGGATTTTCCTCTATTCCCAAAGACCAGTAGTGTTTTATTTACTTCAGGAAGTTCTAGTTGTGGCTTTAAGCATGTAATATTATGGGTCAAGCTAAGGAAGCCATTTCATGGTCTAGCCCAGCACTCCCTGCAAGAAGAACCTTTTCCTAATACCCAGCCTAAACCTCCCCTGACACAGCTCCAGCCACTCCCCCAGGTCCTGTCCCTGGTCACCAGAGCTGGGGCAGACTCAGAGCAGTTGGTGTTCATGAGGCCTTGTCCCTCACCCTTCAGCCGTGCCACAAAACACTCTCCAGCTCACAGCTCTATTTATTTCTGCTCAGCCCTTACAAAATGGCCATGTTGGGGACAGAGCCACTGGAGAGCTGAACTCCTTGGTCCCCACACTCCAAAGATGCCTGGTGCCCCAAGCTCAGGTTCCCACCTGTAGGAGAAGGGAATACAGGTGACCTCACCCCTGATAAGTAACAGCTGTATTAATTAACAATACAGCCTCGGCCCTGATGAGTAACAGTTATATCCAATAAAGATGAGTGAGATAAAAGAGGGGGAGGAGATTATTATCATGGAGGAGGAACCTTGAGGAGGGTGAGAGAGAGAATCATGAAGCAGGATCCTGGGGAGAGACAATCACTGCTGTGAGATCAGTCTGGGCCTGCAGTTAGAGCCTGATGTTGGAACCTGCAGTCACAGTCTAGCTGGGTAAAAGCCTGCAGTCAGTGTCTGCAATCTAATCCCTGCAGTCACAGTCTAGCTAGGTAAAAGCCTGCAGTCAGGGTCTGCACACTAATCCCTGCAGTCCTAGTTCAGCAGGAAATAACCAGCAGTCAGAGGCTGCAAGGGAAACCTACAGAAGGAGCTTGCTGCAGCCAGAGTCAGTGAATTAAGATGACTAAGCTATGAAGAGGAATAAACCAGGACCCTTTTTTATGCTGTGTTTTACAAGAAGTCTGTGCCTTGGCTCATTTTGACCCTCTAGTAAGAGGGCTGCTGCAATACCCACCTAGGAAAACCCCTTCTTTGAAGGGCTCGAACCCACCCATGCAATGGGTGAGAAGAAAGAATAGGCACAAAGTAACTTACATCAGATAAAAGAGCCAGCAGCAAACATAAACATCACCAATCCCATGCCACTGCCAGACCTTGGTGTCTCCCAAAGGGCTTTGGCCTCCACTCAAGAAAAAAATAATTATTGTCTGCCAAAAAGCCGGGATCTAAGCACAAAACAGTTTATTGTTGCTCACAAATCCACACAAACAACAAATGTTCTTCCTCTTAATGCCACAGTCATGAAAACCCAGAACTTTGAAGACTGCTCAGAAGAGGGACTGGTGGAAAGTGCATCTCAGGGCAGGTGGGCACGGGTGCCTGGATGAGGGAGAACAGCAGATTGGCAGAAGAATTATTAAACTGTACATGGTGGAGTAGGGGATTATCTGCAGAACATGATATAAGAACAGACAGATTAAAGGAACACAAAATATTTATTACAAAGTCCTTCATATCACATGCAATAATACATGCCATAGCTGCTGCTGAATAATAAAGGCAACAGCCAGTTGCTGAGATTGCTCTCTGAGTTGGATAAAATGGAATTAGAGGATTTTATCCACTGGAGACTATGTGCTCTTATACATAATAATCAAAATCACTCAGAAAAGAGAGAGAAATAGCTCAATGATCACTGCAACTACATCAGACAAAACATGTTATGCCCAGGTTACCACAGGCCAGTGCTGTTCATGCAGGGTGGGGAGACACCAGAAAATCACAGTTGTTTTCCTCCCTGAATTTTGGAGTGGATGAGCCCAAAAGGATACAAGGACTTCAGACCATAAAGGATTAAAACTGGAGGTCTTGATGAGTCCAGGGGCTTTGCACTGGGCCATGAGCCAGTTTCCTGTACACTGACCTTAGAGGGAGGTGCAGTGTGCTTTGGGCACAGGCAAAATCACTCTGCTTATGTGGCCATGACACAAACACACTGTTTAGACAGCCTGATTCTAGAGCTGCAAGGAAGAAAATGATATTACAACCTACCACTTTGTCTCACGAGCCCATTCCTTCTGCTCACGAACTTGAGCGCGTGGAAGGGATGCACTCCTGGGTTCCCTGAGTAGGCTGAAAATGAATTTACTTAAATAGAAATTCTCCTTGCTGTGGCAAATTAGCCCTCAATATCAACTGGTGTAACACTTTATACACAGGCAGGAAAAGAGAGGGTTACCAAACAGAAGTAACCTGTCATTATGCAGCTGCTCTGTACCTCCTTTCCAGAGCACAGTCCCTTGTGCTGCTTTCACAGCCTGGCCAGAGCTCCCAGCAAACTGAGATTTCCCTTTGGCTGTGTAATGGTCATCAAAATCAGAAAGATCCTTTCCAGTTGTGGGGAAGGGGGGAAAAGGGAACAGAAAGAAAACTGGCTCAGGACTGGGACTTTCTAACCACAGTGATTTTTTCAGGACCACTGCCCAGTAGTGGGTACTGCCAAGGAATTATCTGGAATGGCAGTAAGATGGAAACACCATAACCTATGTGTAGCAGCACCACAATCACAGAAATCACAGAATGGTCTGGGTTGGAAAGAACCTTAGAGATCATTCCCACCATCCTGCCATGGGCAGGGACACCTGCCGCTGTCCCAGGCTGCTCCAACCCTGTCCAGCCTGGCCTTGGATCTGCCAGGGATCTGTCACAGCTTCTCTGGGCACCCTGTGCCAGGGCCTCCCCACCCTCACAGGGGAGAATTTCTTCCTAATATATCATCTAAACCTACTCTGTCAGTTTGAGGCCATTCCCCCTTATGCTGTCACTCCATGCCACATAAACAGTTCCTCTGCAGATTTCTTGTAGGATTCAGCAGATGTAGCAGAGTAAACTCTCCCCCCTCAGAATGCTATTCCCATATTTACTTCTGGGGGTTCTGCACAGGCAGTTCCCACTTGCAGCAGCAGGAATTACCTCGAGCAATCCACCACAAGCCAGGAGAACAGGGATCCCAAGGAGTGTTGTAGTTCTCCATTTCTCATCCGTACTGAGGAGACGAGAGCTGACTCACTGCAGGAAACCCAGGTGCTGAATTCATCTAACAAGCTGCTTAAAACTCCAAACAGATGTTTCTGTGTCTTTCCTGCTCCTTAAGCAGGCTGTGTGGAAGCACCAGCAGATTTACAAAAGAGCAGATGCATGAGCCATACATGCTTTAATATCAAGGCCCAAGTCATTGGAAAATGGTTTATAACTACTCAAAATGTATTTTGAGCAGTGTGCCACAGGAATATAAGATCAGCCTTGTCCGTGATGGAAATGTAGATTGGCCAGGCTGGAGTCAGAGTGGAGGCAGCAAAATCCCCACTGAAACTGGTAATTGTACCTGTCCTGGTGTGTTCCCTGCTCCTGCAATGACTCATGAAAATGTAGATTGGGTATTTAGGCTGGATCTCATCCAGTGCCTGGGGAGGTGTACAAAATAACTCTGACTTTAATGGAGATTTTATCAGGGTCCTTAACTTTCCAAAGATGAAGGAAGGATCATAGATCCACCAGTAAACACTGTGACAGCCATTAGAGTCTGGAAAAGCTAATTCTCACACTACATTGTTTTTTTATACTCACAGAGCAGTGAAAATTTGTCTCAGTATCCAAAATTTCTCACTACACTCTCCCCAAACACCACAGTCCCCAAAACCCGTGATACTGGTTTGAATAGCAGCACACACAATTTAAAATCTCATTCCCAGAAATACAGAATGTTTGCAGTGTTTCCTAACATTTAGGATTTATTGCTTGCAATTTTTTAATGCAAACTACTACTTCCACAGGAAAAACTGAAATCTGATATTCTGATGTGCTTAGATAACTTCAGGAACTGAGCTTTAATGAGAAATAAGAGGATCAGACTTGTAGATTAGAGGAGGTGAATCCCACCTGAGATGACAACAGTCTCCATAGCTGCACCAAAGCACAGGGATAGGATCCACACACGGGGCCCCAGGTGGTCCAGTGCCTTTTTTGGCTTCCTTATGCATAAAACTGGAGCTCCTGGGCTGTTGTGATTATTCAAATGCTTTAAGAGTTGTTCTTAAGGCAACTGGAACACAATCACATGAAGGTAAATCAGGCAGCCACAGACCACAGCTCTAAGGTGGATCAGGGAAAGCATACATTCAAAAATTGAATTTCTCCCAATCTGTTCATGGATCAAGATACAGGATGAACATTCAGAGTATCATCCTGATATTGTAAAAACCCCTGGTTTTAAGGAAATTGGAGGTGGAGGTTGAAGTCCTAAAGACTCAAAGTTTCTGAAGACGTGGAACACCTGAACATGTAACCTCCTAGGTGGGTATGTCCCAAATTACTGCCTCTGATGGAAAAAGAACACCAAGCACCAGAGAATCCTCAGGGAGAATTTTGCAAGCACCAAGCACACTGATGCCAGAGAACCACTTGTTTAATACACACAAGACAGATTTGTTTTCTAAGGTAATGCCTGATAATAGCCAGTTATTAATCCCTTCAGCTGTAAATTGGATTTTCCAGGTACCATAGAGATCATTGACAGGGAAGTCACTGAAGCCTGACAGCAGAGACTGCAGGAGAAAGCCTGCTCTCACAGCCATGCAGGGGAACTCTGTCCCTGCCTCCTGCAGGGACACAATTCCACAACTCCATGTGAGTTGCAGAGATTTCTACCAACTGGACATCTCAGGGTTACCATTTCAGAGACTTTCTTCTAGGACATTTATAAAGCCAGGAAAAGATTTACAGCAAGCACTGGATGTTGCTGCTTCACTTACGCCCACTGCATTTCACATGGTGCATTTCCTGACAAAAATGGGCCCCCTTATTTCTGAAATATCAAACATGCAAAGGAGAGCTCTGAATGAATTATACAGTGCTGCAAAAGCTATCATCATGTCCAGTTTTTCTGGAATTTCAATGTATAAATATTATCCCAAGGAGCTTTTATACTAATGGATAATTGCCTGCAGTGCACACTTAACCTTTGTCCTCTTGAGTTGACTTGGTGGTGCTACCTACATACATCAAACATCAATTCATCCAAACTGGCACCACATGAAAGGCACGTGGCCAAATTCCCTCTCTCCTGCAAAGCTCAGCTCTACAGGATTTGAAGAGTGATGCAAAGGAGAGCCCATGCCCACTTAGACTAATTGGACTAGATCCTACAATAGCCCATTCCACATATGCCAGGGGAGATACCCTGAGTTTGGGCTAGCAGATCAGACACCATAAAAAGTTGGTTATTGGACCCACACAGATTCCTATTCACTGCCAGTAAACAATCCCACCTGGTGTGACACATTATTCCTCTATCAAATGGTGTGACACATTATTCCTCTATCAAATATGAAGCTTCTTGGGGAAAAAAAAACGAATTACATTTCATAAGAGCACAGAAAGCCAATGCAAATCCCCCTCTCTGTGTAAAAAAACAATGCTGATCTCCTTGCTCCAGGGAAATAAAATACGTCCCTTAAATTTTGAGAGAAGAGGAACATGCAAGGATGCTAGAAATGGCCATTAGCTCCACTCCAACTGCTCCACCTGTGCTCCTTGAGAAGTGGGACACTGAAGGTCACTTTTGGCTTGGCAGTATGCATGTATAAAATACAGCCAGGCAGCAGCAAAGTGCTGTGGAGAAAACAGGAGCAGGGAGAAAACAAACACATCTGGCATGGGCACAGCAGCACTTTTGAGCCTTCCTGCAGACAGAGGCCTGCAGGGATGAGGAGTAACCACAGATGAACGAGAGCCAGCAGAGCTCTCCCACTGCCTGAGGGCTGGTTCAGGGTGAAGCTGGCATCTGCAAGAAAGCAAAGTGCTCATATTTGGCTTTTCTGCTCAAAGATCTCAAGGCTTCCTACTGCCTCCAGGTTAGCTCAGGCTGACTCACCCATACTGAGAGGCTGATGATGGTGGCAGGCAGCCCCAGGGCTGATGAAGGTGGCAGCCCCAGGGATGATGAAGGTGGCAGCCCCAGGGATGATGAAGGTGGCAGCCCCAGGGCTGGCCCCGTGTGAGGTGCAGGGGGCACACCAGGCACCACACCTGCCATTAAGTTTGGAGATGCTCTACCTGCCCAGATCTTCCAAGGAGATTCATCCATGTGTATTCCTTGTGTTTGTATTCAGCAGGGGGCTGGTTTCTGCATCCCAAAGACTGCTGCTAAAGTGCATTAACGATGCAGCAGAGATCACCTTTGTTCTGTGCCATCTCTTGCAAGAGGAACAGGGTGTTTGCCTCAGTGACCGTGCCCACCAGGCTCCTCCAGGCTCACCACAGGTGCTCCCCAAAGAGCACTTGAAGCTCAGGGACACACCATGGGCACACTCAGCTCCATACAACCCTAGTCAAGATCTACATTCCCTGTGTTATCTTTGCACTCGTGTGAAGTGCAATTACCTCCTCATTTTGCAGCTCTTTGTGGCCATTTAATCTCTCCTATTTTGTTTCTGACATCTCCAATAATCCAACCCTGGCATTCCTTACAGATACTGCAATTACAACACAGAGCAACTCTTGACAGCATGAGTTGTATTTTGCTTCCTTTCTGTAGCACTCAGGCCACCAGTGGCCTGGCTACATGTAATGGCAGCAGAAACCATCCCTGATGATTTATGTGGGTCCCTAGCAGATAGTGATACTGCTATATATCTGTCTTAACCAATTACATGGCTGGATCTCCCCAGAATACACCAGCAGAGCTACAATTTACATGTGATTCTGTTTGCAGTAATAACTCCCATGTGGCTTTCCCTTCCTTTCCTTCTGTTTAGTTTAGAGAATTTGCTGTAGCCCCTCCTGCCTTGCTGCCCCATGTCACACACTCTGCAGCTGGGGGAAATAGTCCTCAGGTTTTGACATGCCCATGACAATTGGGATCATGGTGCAAGACACGGGAAGGAAAAATGTTCCTAAAATAACCTTGATAAATGAGCTTTTTGCTTCAGCCAACACCTTCTGTCTGATCACAGAATGACAGAATAGTCTGGGCTGGAAGGGACCTCAATACCCCTGTACTTCCACACCTGCCAAGGACAGGGACACCTTCCACTGTCCCAGGCTGCTCCAAGCCCCAATGTCCAGCCTGGCCTTGGACACTGCCAGGGATCCAGGAGCAGCCACAACTGCTCTGGGCACCCTGTGCCAGGGCCTGCCCACCCTCATAGAGAAGAATTTCTTCCCAAAATCCCATCTAATCTTGTTCTCTGGCAGTGCGAAGTCATTCCCCCCTGTTGTCTCACTCCAAGATCTTGTCAAAATCCCTTTCCAGTTCTCTTGTAGAGAAAGATCCTGAAGATGACTAAGCAGCTTGCAGAAAACCTCTCCACACAGTGCAAGGCAACATCAGATATTTTTCACTACTTTCCCAGCTCCCAATATATGCCAGGATGTGTCATATTCCCTTTTTTTCTTGGCCAAGGAAATATTGCCTCCAGCTGCTCCATCAAAATCCAGAGGGACCATTGGCTGATTATAAAAACTGGATGGGCCTCATGGTAACCCTGCAGCTCATGCCCCTTCCTTATACCATTTGCAGCAAAAACCAAGCCCAGGAAGTCTGTGCAGAGATCCCAGTATAATGGGTTTCCTGATCTCTGGTGTCAGTTAATCCCTAGCTAAGGTAGGATCTCAGAAATAATTGAATCCTTCAAGAGCAGGTTTGATTTGCAAGAGGGCTGAAGGATTTAGGCATTCTCCTGCCACTGAATTTGTTCACACCTTATTTATATACATTAATCCCCCGCTTTGGGACTTTTGCAGGTAGCATTTGGCTACCTGCAGGAATCAGGAGGGATTATTTTCCCCTGCTGATTCCCAATTTGCCTTTTCAGCTTCCTCTTTATTTTCTGGCTCTTCTCCAAAGTGGTCAGTTTTAAATTCATCTTCAAACCTGGGGTTAAGGAAAGACTCATTCCTACCTAATGTGTAGGATTTGTAGCAAGACAAATCTCAGCCTTCAGCACTATCATTCCCTGCAGAGCGTCATGCTGGAGCTGGCCCTGGCCTTGGTGCTTGCTGAGAAACCAAAGTGACTCTCCAAGAAAAGCCATCACACCCTGTCAAGGAGTCACAGTCCCTCCTGCACTAGGGAGCTGCACACAGATGTTAAACACACCCTTAGGAGGGGCTCAAAGAGGGATTTTGTGCAGCTCACATCAACTGTGGGGGGGTGTGGCTGTGAGGGGCTGGGAGAAGAGGCAGAGCCCAACATCTGTTTCTCAGCCCAGCAGTCCTACTCTCTTCGTGTGACCTTGAGCATGTGCCATCAGCAGCACTCCTGGAAAATCCACTCTGCACTGAGGATAATTAAACCAACCCACCTGGCAGGTGTTGGGGAGGCTTCTCCTCCACAGTGATTTGTGACTGTCAGAGCACAGTGTATGGGCCACGAGGGAGTGGGGTTTGTGTAAGAGGAGCTCAGCTGAGATTAGCACTGCTGGGGCCCCATCCAAGCAATGGATAAGGGACTGTGCCTGCCTTTGGGAATATCTAATTCAAGACCACACGGCTCCTAATGAACAGAAAAAAAGGAACTGATTACTCTGCCTGTACCTTGGCAGAAAGTACCTTAGTAGATGCAGTGACATTAGGGTGATGCCTTTTTCATTTGTAATGGTAAAAGTAGCAGGGTGCTTGTATATATTTCTTAAAATCAGGTTAAATATTATTTTTAAGAAATTAATGAGTACTTATGGTGTATACTGAAGATGCAAAGAGCATACAGAGCTAGTGGGTGTTCAGTCACCAGAAGGATGTATGCATACCAGATGTATTTGTTGCCAATATTATGACTGGACTAGTTACACCAGTATGAAGTTTGCTTTCTTCTCACCCTCATTATAGTTCAACAAACTAATCCCTTTATTGATGACATAATGTGCATCCCTGCGCTAACAAATTATTTGCTGTGTGCAATTGATTTCTGCAGCTGTAATCACTACACACAAATATCTTCTGTATCATTGCTCTGTAGAAAAATATGCCTTCCAGCAAGATTATACAGAGTAATAGTGCGATTACTCAGCTTCCATGAAGTTATCTATCTGTTTAACCTCTGTGCAGCCTTTACAGCGGGTTTATACAGATATGCTCCAGGAATTTATCCACCTACACTTTGTAAAACACCTTGTTAAACCACCTTCCATCTCAGCCTGAGGATGAACTTCCAAGTACTTCACAGACAGCACTGTGTCTAAGAATAATTGCTTAATTTAGGAGAGCCAGCCAGCTTTCCTTTTTGGTGATATTACTCTTCCAAAGTGAATTTCACACAGATGAAAGTCTCGAATCAGCAGCTCTGTGGACTGGACTCCTCTCCTGGGTGCAAGCATGGCTTCCTCTGTGATCAAAATCTGGTCCCAGCCCAGTCAAAGGTAATCTGCCCCTTACACCAACTCGGGTCTCAGATTTTATACTGAGAGGAAGGACAAGGTGTACAAGCTAATGAGTCACTGCATCTGCAGTCTCTTGTCCACCAAGATCATGTCCAAGTGCACTTCACAGCCCTTCCATATGCTTTTGTCCCATTGCCCCAAAACAGGTACTGCTGGGTCAATATTTTGTCCAAGGTGGAGAGTGAAAGGAAGTGAGCAGGGCCTGGGTTTGAGAAGATGGCAAACTGCCACTGGCACGGTGTTGCTGGGTCAGTGCCCAAACTCACCTGCTTTACAAAGATTCCACATAAAGATTTGCTGGTAGGAAGGTGTTGGGGGTTAGATTTGTTTCTTTTTTTACTTATAGAATTTTTCCCCATAAGTTGCTAGAAAACTAACTACTGGGTACTCATTGGTACTTAGGCAAAAAACAAAAGAAGTGGCCAGAGGAGAGGAGTGTAGCGCCTGGCTACACCTTTTTTGGTCTCTGGGAGTTTCTCTCAGAGGCAGAAGATACCATGNCCGCTCCTTTGGCGCTGCTCTGGGTCTTTGCTACGCTGTAGCCCCGCACCCCCTGCCCTGCCGGGACATCCTGCAGCTCCAGCTACCGCCACAGAGCTTCTGATACATCTCATCCACCCTCCCGGGATTCCTTCTCATCCCTGCAGCTCTGATACCTCTCATCCACCAGCCCAGGATCTCTGCTCATCCCTGCTGTTCCAGCTACCACGGCAGAGCTTCTGATACTTCTCATCTACCAGCACAGAATTCCTGCTCATCCCTGCCGTTCCAGCTACCACTACAGAGCTTCTAAAACATCTCATCCACCTGCCCAAGATTCCTGCTCATCCCTGCAGCTCTAATACATCTCACAGACCAGCCCGGGATTCCTGCTCATCCTTGCCATTCCAGCTACCACTGCAGAGCTTCTGATACATCTCATCCACCAGCCAGGGATCTCTGCTATTTCCTGCCCTTCCAGCTTGGTGCTCCTCAGAGTCCTGTGGGGGCACTGGGATCAGACTGCCCCAGGGGTTTTGGAAGCAAAGCCTCTCCGCCATCCCTTCCCATCTTGGCCAAGAAGGCCGTCATGAGGCTCCTGGTTCTGTTTGGTTGTTAATGCCTTAGTTATTGCTGTTTGTTTGCCTTGTTATACACACTAGTAAAGAACTGTCATTCCTATCCCCATACCTTTGCCTGAGAGCCCCTTAATTTCAAAATTATAATAATTCGGTGGGAGAGGATTTACATTCTCCATTCCAAGGGAGGCTCTGGCTTTCCCTGGCAGACACATGCCTTTCAAACTAAGAAAGAAGCCTTTCCAACCACACCAGCTCTGGGTCTGCTCAGCACAGCTTCACCACAGCCTCAAAGCAGAGGCAGCTGCTGCTGCCTGACATTTCCCTGGATCTCCCAGCATCAGCTCCTCCCTGGCAGCAGCAGCACAGACAGAGTGCTTCACTGCAGCGGAGGATCCAGCCCCTCTTGTTTATCCTGCTCTATAAAACTGTCTTGTAAAGGTCGTTACTGGCCCTGCTTGCATTTGTCATGAGGCCATTTTGCTCCAGTGTTCTCAGATGTGACTGATAAGCACTCGTGCCTGAAATGATGCAGATTCACAGCCCCTTGATATTCCCAGGTACAACAGTTGCACACCAATCAAAAGCAAATGCCTTTCAATCACAAGAAGAGAAATGTTTCTGCTGCATTATGCACAATTACGTGCTCAGCTGTTATGAATAACTCTGAAGCTGCTGCTCCAAGACTATTTCAACCATATGTGCCACTTGCTCAGCCACTTTCTGCTCTCTTCTCAGGGAGGGAAGAGCAGGAGAGACAGTTTCTCCCTGAAACAGCCATTATTTAAATCTGTTGCAGCCAGGAGGATGATTTGGGCTCTGTATAAATGTAAAATACAAACCATTAAGTCAACTCTGAGGTGTCAAACTGAATCCAAGTGAGGATCATCCAGAGCCAGCAAGTCCCACCATTCAAAATACACTTAGAACTCTACAGAAAACAAGTGACATCCTCATCACAAAGTTGTCTCAGAAAAATCTCCCCTCTCCTGACCCAAAACTCTCTCCCACAGGTACCTGTACAGCTAACAGTGCCTGGGATGACCTGCTGTGATACCCACAGTGAGCCCTCTCAGCAGGAATAAGAGCAAGTCAAGGAAAAAAAAATATATAGGCTATTTCCCTTTTTATATGTGTGGATGAGGAGTTGGTGCAACTAGCTCTGTAAAAATGGAGTTTTCAGTAACGGATGTTGTTTATGCTTCTAATTTTAAGATGTTCAGTGATGCATTTAGGCCAGTGGTGTGTACCTTGTGAGTGGTACACACATGCTCACATGCCCTGCTTGTCTGACAAAGGAAGCCATCAATAATTGCTGAGCCTGCGAGTATGAATTGTCTCTTGAAAGAAGCTAAGAGACCTCAAGAGCACTAAGGAAAATAAAAGTCAACTGGGAAAGACAGGAATCTGACAGCTTTGCCATCTAAAGATGTCTCTCAGTTTCTTAATTGCACAGGTTGCTTCTGATTACATGAGATAGCACCAGAAGTAGGTTACTCTGCAGGAAGAGGTGACAAAATGAACAGAATTCCAACTATGGTATCTTTGATCTAGACTCTGGTTCACCAAGGCTCTCATTTCTGACAAAAATAGAAAAATTAACATCGTCACGTGGCAGCACCACCATCAACGTGACATCTTCATCCACTGATCCCTGCCTCAGGCTCTGGCTGTTCCCTGGCACTACAATGATGACCAAACTGGAAAGAGATTTTAAAGATTGGTAGCTAGAGTACAAAAACAGACTGGTCAAAAATGTATTGGTTAAAATATACTGGTTAAAACCTGGTTAAAATATACTGGTCAATCCTTTGAGGGATGGGTGGAGAACACAAGAACTGAGATTAAAAACTCATATATGTATATATATGTGAGTGTGTGTGTGTACACACACACTCTCACAAAATAAATATAAATATAAATATAAATATAAATATAAATATAAATATAAATATAAATATAAATATAAATATAAATATAAATATAAATATAAATATAAATATAAATATAAATATAAATATAAACTACCTATATGCTAAGTCATAAGGAAGAGCCTGGCCTTCATACAACTTCACATTCAAAAATGAGTCAGCCAGACTGGTTTATATTTATACAAATGGTGGGTGCTTACCTGGGGTAAGCACAGCCAGCTTCCTCCCTCCCTGCCAGCAGTACACTCAAGGGTGTGATGGGTGAAGGCCAGGTTTGGGATTTTGGCACACCTCTTCTTGTTGCTTGCTGTAACAAAGATGATTATTCACCACAGGATTACTTTTCTCAGTAAATATTCTTGGAAAGAAATCACAAAGAAGTACAGAGAGGGCATCTGGCTTTCCTTTTGCAGCCAGGGAAATTAACTCATGATGGAGAACGGTGCCATGAACTCCCAGCAGAAGAGCACCTCGTCTCGAATCGTGGCCACCAGAGGGGTGCCAGGTGCCAGGGTCAGGTCCTGCTTCTTCAGGACATGAATGTCACGAGCAGCTGAGAGGTGGAGAAGGGCCCAAAGCCTGAGAAGCCAGAGGCAGCAGCAGTGGGCAGAGCCTGCCTGCCACTTCCTTGGGAACAGTCCAGCTGACTGTTTTTTGAACACAAACCAAAAGCTCAAGGGTTTCAGGAAGTGGGTGCCCTCCGTAGGGCACATTTCAGAAGGGTGATTTTCACACAGACCCTTGGGAAATGGAAACAATTCAGTTGTGTTTCTTTATTTCCCCTTCTTTTTGTCTCTTTTTTTCCCCGTTTTCCTCCTAAGGTACTTAATTTCTCAGAACAGTGACAGTCAAAGGCATCAAACACTCTCCCTCCCAAGGCCAAGCATTTCTTCCCAGCACTCCAGTGCAGCAACCTGGGGCTGGCTTTTATAGATGCTCAGCTGACATATCTTGCATAATTAACACTTTTTTTCTAATCTGTTTTCTAGTCCAAATAAAAGCCCAAAGAAGTTGTCACCTTCTTTTTTTGGTTTAATTCCACCCAAGTCCTACAAAAGCAGCCCCACATTCTGCCCCAGGTACGTTGTCCTCATCCCACACCCTTCCAATGCCCAAATCACATCCAAAAAAGTGGTTTATTCACCTCCTTGCAAGGTAGGGCACACCCAGAGGAACACCTCAAAGACAGAGAGAAAAAGCTGGACAAACACCAAATGCACCAAGAGACCAAGAAAACTGAGTAAATATCAGCATTATTTTTGATGCTGCCACATTTAAATCCATTTCAGTGTTCAGACTTGGAGTTTCTGAGGAAGCAGCAGTGGAAAGTGGCTTATGAACAGCAGAAAGGGTCAGATAAAAACCATCCACATGCACATGTGGCAGGGGGAAGAGAGAGTGCCTGGGATAAAGGAGGAAATTAAAACTGTGGAATATGGAATTTTATCCAGAGTCCTGCATGATTCCAGGGTTGCTGAGTTCAAGACAATGAATAAATAAGAGGAATTGAAACCCAAGCAAATCTCTAGGAGGAGACAAAATTCGTTGTAGTGTTTTAGAGCAGATTTGAGGAAGGAAATGTGTGTGCCAACAGCAATTACTATGGAGAACTCGCTGAGCACAAGTCTAGAAGACTGGAAAATTGGAAAATAACAAACCAAATGTGGTATCAATATGCAAAAAATGAGAGCAAGCCTGGCACAGGAAATTACAGGGCTATCAGCTTAATATTCATTACATATAGGAAAACACAAGGTCCCTATTGTATACAAGAGTGTAATTAAATCAAGGGGTTCAGCTGAAATCAACTGCTTGTGATGTTTATGAATTAGCAGCAGATTCGAAATGCAGCCACAGCCTCAGCATCCAGCCCAGGGCCTGGGGTTGTTTGGTACAAGCTACAAACCAGCCTTGGGGGGGGAGTTTTCTCTCAGACAGTATGTTTAAAATCTCTCACTCAGAGGTTTGGGGGGTTTTTTGCCTTGCATGTGATTCAGTGCTGAGGAGGATTAGCACAAACAGGCCATCTGAGGACAGTGTCTGGGGGAAATGTTATGGGCTTATTTACTGATTAGTGCTTATTTGTCTGCTGTTTAGAGCAATGGCAGTGAAGCAGATCTGTAATTCCTCCTGCTTCTGCCCCACGACAGTAGCATCTGCAGTTACCCTCGTATTTCCTGGGAAATATGGGAAGCAGAGCCAGACATTCACAGCATCACAGAATGGGCCAGGCTCATCGGAAGGGACTGAGGGGCTCATCTGGTGCCACCTCCCTTCCCCAGGAGGGTCATCCCAGAGCACAGGGCACAGTATTGCCCAGAGGGGTCTGGAATATCTCCAGTGAGGAAGACTCCCCACCTTTTCCAGGCAGCATGTACACAGAAGTTCTTCTTCATGATCATGCAGAACTTCCTGGGCATCAGCTCCTGCCTGTTTCCTCTTGTGCCATTGTTTGGCACCACTGACAAGACCCTGGCTCCATCCTCTGGACACCCATCACCTTTCCCAGGGTCATCACTTGATGCCTGTGGAAGGCCCCTCTTGCATTTCTCCTGCTGCTCTCTCTCATTGCTCAGTTTGTGAAGTCACTTGGGGCTTCCAGGGGCTCTGCCAGGCTCTGCAGGTGCAGCAACAGCAGCATTCCTTTTCCCAATGCCTGCTGAACCAGAATGCTCTGCTGGTCCCCTTCGAGGCCAGAGCCAGGAAGATTTACATTGACACCTTCATTGCTGCCCCAGGGGCTTCAGAAAACTCTGAACCAGCATCCCAAGTCCAAGGATGTGGCTCAGCCTTCAAAGGAAGGACTTCCCTTGTTTCCCAGAGAGGCTGTGGCTGCCCCATCTCTGGTAGTGTCCAAGGACAGAGCTTGGAGCAATCTGGGATAGTGGAAGGTGTCCCCATGGCAGGTGGTGGAACTTCCAACCCAAAGCAGTGTGTGATTCTCTGAATTAATTGTGTTCAGCCAGGCAGATGCCCCAAGTAATGCATATTAGTCCTCACCTGCTTGTCCTTGGCAAGAAACATGTGGGAACATTGTCTTGGGTTATGTAACAAAAAAAAAGTGTATTCTATTTCATCTATTGAAAGCAGTTCAGGGTTTTTTTTTTCTTTATCTCTTGTAACTCCAGTGGAGGGGGATGGATGCCTTCTGATAATGGGTCAGCTGTTAAAACCAGGTGGGGCAGTATTTCTTATCTCTTTCACCACCCGTCCATCCTCCAGGGAGATATCTTCTGCTAATGGGCCATGAAGGCTCACCAATGACAGCACACATGACATCATCCCATGGTGAGTCACTCCACCCAGTGTGGGGAGAGCCAGCCATTCCTACCTAGATAAAAACTGAGACTCAGGAACCCCAGGCATCTGTTTTTTTTCCACTGGAGGAAGACCAGACCAATCTCACCACCACTGGACCCTTTCTACAGGATCATCTTTGCTCCACAGAACCACATCTGTTACTCCAGGAGGATTTATTTGGACTGCTTACAACACCCTGACCAAGAGGGTGTCAGGTCATATCCCTGACCCTGTCAGGGTTTTACCAGGACTTTTGTTTGCTTGCTTGTTTGGTTTTTTGTATGACTACATTTGTATTCTTTTTTATATATATATTCTTAGTAAAGAACTGTTACCCCTATTCCCATATCTTTGCCTGGAAGCCCCTAATTGCAAAATTATAATAATTTGGAGGGAAGGGTATTTACATTCTCTGTTCCAAGGGAAGCTCTAGCTTTCCCTGGCAGACACCTGTTTTCCAAACCAAGACAAACATTAACAAGCATTTCAAACTCTCTTACAGTGCGCCTAGCTTCAGAAAGGCATTGTTCTATCCCTTATTACCCTTCATAACCTCCAAGAAAAACTGTGAATGATCAGAAAGAGCCTATTTTGAGTGTGCAAATACCGAACGTGATTTTGAAACACAGCAAGCAATGCCAGAGGAAAAAATGCAATTCTCTTCACTTTCATCACAAGTTTCCTGTATCAAGAAAAACATATGGAGGAATGACGTAGAAACTGACTGTGTTTTTTAAGTCAAAATGAGATCTTTGAAGAAATATCCTCTGAATTTTTGTACTTACACCATCAACACTGGATGAAAAAGCTTGCCACTTTTCTACAAGTTCAAATGAAAATCTCACAGCAGCCCAAACTGGAAAGGATTTACAATATAGATCCTGATTCCAAACCCCATTTTGAGCAGGGCCAGAAGCTGGACTTTGATGATCCTTGTGGGTCACTTCCAAACCAAGATATCCTATGATTCTATCAGATCAGCTGTGGAGAACCAGCCAGGTCTTTGGATTATATGGATTTTCCTGATTGCACATTGAACAGAAACTGAGGGAAAGCCACCACAGCAAGTCCTGGCCACAGAGGTAAGCCCAAAGGCCTCCAAGGGCAGACAGAAGAGCCAGAAAGTGAGGAAAATTCTCCTGGTCATTTCTATCAAGAAGTCTCAGCCCTGTTCCAGCTTCCCTCTTCCCCACAAAGGCCTAGGCTGAGACACCAAGTGCAGTTCTGGCAGCAGCTTGTACAGTGCTGATGGAACACAGTTTAGTTAAAATGCACCTCACAAGGAGGAAATGAAAATCCTCAAGGCCACAAATTAAAAATTGTGACTTGATAGAACAACAATTTATAAATAGAAAGACCTATTTCCTGCAAAGATCCTGTGGACTGAGTATTGGAAACTAATTAGTGGACTGAATCACCAGGAAAAAAAATCTGCTTTCCTGTTACTCATGAGAAGATATTACTTTTCTAGCACTTTTCTTTTGGCACTGGTGATCAGCATAACCCTGTGGGCACTCCACAGCCCCCCCTTGGTGCAATTTCTTCCTATCCCAATAAAACACCCGAAAGTAAAGGACAAAACTCATTATTAGCCATGGCTTTTATAGCACCAGCAGCTGCACACTGTCTTTTTCCTCCTGATTATATGATTGTGGAACAGAAAGGTGTCAGTGCACCTAAGATGCTTTATTACAAAATGCCAGCTCCACCAAAGAAGACATTAATAGAATGATAGAATGGTTTGGGTTGGGACCTTAAACCTCACCCAGTGCCACCCCTGCCATGGGCAGGGACACCTTCCACTGTCCCAGGCTGCTCCAAGCCCCAATGTCCAGCCTGGCCTTGGGCACTGCCAGGGATCCAGGGGCAGCCACAGCTGCTCTGGGCACCCTGTGCCAGGGCCTGCCCACCCTCCGAGGGAAGAATTTCTTCCTAACAGCCAATTTAAATCTCTCCTGTTTTGGTTTGAAACCATTTCCCCTTGTCCTATCAGTACTGGCTGTGTAAAAAGTCCCTATCCCTCTTTTTTTCCAAGACCTCTTGGGAAGGCTGCAATGAGCTGTCCCAAGGGCCTTCTACTTTGAAGCAGAGACTTTCCTACTAAACTCATTATAAAGATAAGAAAAACCAAAAAACTTCAGGGCTCACTGGAGGACAAAAAGTGCAAGTGACCCCTGAGCAGGCAGCCTGGCTGTCACTCGCTTGTCAGAGAACTGCTCTGTGGGATCTGTCTGCAGGAAGCCTTGGCTGCAGCCAGCAATCAGCTCCAGTATCAGCAGTGCAGTGTCACAATGCAATAAAGCAAAAAAAACCCAGCACAAGATAAAGTTCTCAGAATGGTTAAGACCCAGATTTGCGGAGTGCAGAGCCCTTCCCCTCGTGGCTACACCCACACAAGAGCGCACAAGCAAAAATTGGTGCTCACTGCTGTTTCTAAATGAAAGCCAAGCCCCCAGGGGATGCAATGAGGATGGATTTTTCTGGATCTCCTGCTGGTTTGCCTGGTGGTGTCAGGACATGGAGTAGACCCACACTGCAGCCCTCACAAGCACTGGTGGGAAAAGCCCTGGGACAGCTCACAGGGCAAGGGGGAACCAGAAAAACCTTTGAGAAAATGGAGGAAGGCTGCAAGGCTCTCTGGCAAACACAGGAGAGACAGGCTGTGAAGGACAATGTGATTGCTCTCAATCCTGAAGTCTCTTTGGGCACCCTCTACTAGCTGGGACCATGGGCTGTCCCCACGAGTCATCACACCACTGCCCAAGGTCACCATCTACCCCAGTGAGCCAGAGAAGGAATGCAATCCTCCTAACTCCCTGCAGAAATCAGTGTGATGTGATACAAAATAGTCCTCCACAAACTGGCCCAGCCGAGCGTGGGGTTGTTCAGAGAAGCAAGTGTTCTTTTATTACCAAATTAACTTTAAAAACCACATCCAGCTCGCTTTCCACATCAAAGATCATAATCTCCATGTAAAATAGAGGGTTGATGAAAAAGGAAGTACTTAGAAAACATATTTTAAAATTTAAAACACTACTACCACTGATTCTTCTTGCTTGTAAAGAGCGCTGGCTTTTTTTGTCTAATAAACTACTCCAAGATCTCATTTGCAAGCTACCACTGCTTTCTACTCTGGGTTTTGCTGGCTGCTCACTTACTCTTTGGGGATTTCATATTCTTTTAAATTTTGTAAATGGCCACTAAACTGGACATGAACATTATAAAACACATTTCAATCACCCTCACAATTTAGACTAATTCATTGGCAACTGTACAAAATGCTATTTACAAGGTACTTCCATCAGCTGGTATCTGGCATTAAGTATTTTGAATCAATCTACCTTCATTTTCATCTCTTATTTTTCATACAAGGGAAATTATTGATCGAAGCTTTTCAGCCTCATTTAATATACTGGAATAGGCTTTAAATTTTCCCATGTAAACCTCAGTGGATATTAGCAACCCTGTCTTGCTTAATGCAACACAAATCAGTCTCCCTGATGAGACCACAATATTGAACATGATATCATGGCCACTTTACTCATTGATGGGCCCTGAGACAGGCACCTGCTAGAACCTCCCCAGGGACTGAGGGAGGAGTGTGCTTTGAGTTACCAGGTGCCTTAAAGGGACAAATCACAGAACTGTCAAGGCTGGAAAAGACTCTTGAGATCATGAAGTCCGATTGTCAACGTGGCACCATCACCATGTTCACCACTAAAAAGTGTCCTCAGGTGCCACATACAGACATATTCTGAACACTCCTATGAATGGTGGCTCCCCTATTTCCATGGGCAGCCTCTTCTAGTGCTTGAAAACCTTTTCCATGAAATTATTATTTTCCCAAATATCCAAGTTGAGCCTCCCCTGGTGCAACTTGAGGCAATTTCCTCCTTTACATCTCGAGGTCATTACAGTCTCATAGAGTAATGTCCGGGATGGATTTGGGGGCAGGCAGACTTTTTTCATTGCTCCCATCAAGTTGGATTCAGTTTCTGAATCACATGGAATTTTGCATTCAGTTGCTATTGTGATGGGTGTGTTCAAACGCTCGATTAGATCTCTGTATGTTGAGGACAGAAAGCCTGGCTGAATTTTGATGAACTCATTCTTGAATAAATAAGCAGAACATCACAGAATAAGATACTCAGCCAGCTTCAATAAATACATATGGTAGGAAAACAGCCAGCTAGACAAACAGAATATATCACACTGGAACAAGCACTGATGATTTTGTAATGACTCCAGGAGCTCGGCATATTAGATACTACTGCAAAAAACAACATGCAAATGTCTCAGTCCAGTTTACACTAGAAAAAAAGTTCTGCTCAAGTTACCAAAGCAGGAGTGAGCAATCCAGCACAGAATGCCCTCCTCCCCCTTATCTAGAGCTAATTGGCAGCATGGGCACAGGAGTGCTGCCGGGCACATAGTGATGCTTCCCCAGGCAGCAGGATTTCCAGAGGCCATGGTGAAACTCTGCATTGGAGATCCTGTTAGATAAGGACATCAGGATGGATGAGTGGGAATACAAAAGTGTTTTCTTGTGAGGAAACACACGACTGCAAATGCTGTTACAAGCTGAGCCCAATACAAGATAAAAGTGCCTTGAGCTGCTGTGGCATCCCTGATATTGCATTTGATGCTGAAAAAGAGAGAGTGAATGTGCTCCAGGGCTGAACTTCCAGCGGTCCATGGCATGGGCTAATTTGTGAGCAGGCTGGTACTTTAGGATGTTTCTGTGCTAACAGAGAATAATCATAGGATAAGTAGAGCAAGGTGAGTACATATGCTGCCCTTGTTTTCTTGCAGCATAATAGCATCATCAATGAAGCCTGAATGCAGCCCAATTAGCATAGAGTAATTAGAATCACAGCTGATTTTTCATTTACTTTTGCACACAAGGAAGAGGTGGCGGTTGCAGTGCGTGGGGCTGCAATCCAATGGATAATGCCCACCATGCAAAGCCTGTATCCTGTTCTCTTATCAAAAGGAACAAGGGAGACACTAAATTTCCTCAAGCTGCTCAGATTGTGGCCCAATTGAGTGTCCTGGTTGCACAGGAGGATGGTGCAGTTCAGCACCAGGCCAGTGTGGCCCAGCTGTTTATCCTACACCACCCACACCATTGCAGGGGGGGTGGTTTGGGCAGGGAAAACGGGAAGTCATCTTGCCTGGCTCACCCCAGCAGAGGAACTGCTGCCATCAACCCCTGCAGAGCTGGTTCCTCTGCAGCCCACTGATTCCCCCTCTGTGGATAGAGCCATAGCTGGCCTGTCATTTCTTCTAAGTGCAGCTAACAAGCAATTTGCAAGTTCCCATATGAAGCTATTTTGAGAACGAGAAGTTCCTTTGACACAACAATCTATTCTGAGGGTAAAAAACAAATGCACCTGTAATAACAAGGGATTTGTCCCACGAGAATCGGTAAAGAAAATATGTAAACAATCCAAGAAGAGATATAATTGATGGACAAGTAGAATGCCTTTTACTAGCCAATAGAATAATTAACAAGAAAGCTATTTACCAATTAAAAGTTGCCCTTGATGTTTGTAAAAACTGTATAAAGACAGCCTGCTACCGTAATAGAGAGCCTTCTAAGGATTTTTACTGTGTCACAGATAGACCTGGGCTTCTGGAGGGGACAGCTCTGAGGCACAGCTGAGCCAGCGGGGCTGGGCAGTGTGTGCTGGGCGTGTGGCCGGAATGGCATCACCCAGAGTGACAGAGTGGTGACTGAGCACGTGGAACTGCGAGGAGCTGAGCCCAGGGAGGGGCTGCACAACCCCTCCATGGAGGATGACCCAGCTTCCAGGGTTGGTTTGTCCCTGATTACTGTTTTTTCAGGCTTGGGGGTGAGAAGTTAGCCATGGGAGCTCCCTCACCATTCTGCCTTTGTCTGGAGACACACGGGTGCAATGTCTGGGAAGAGTCACCAACTTATGTGTTTTTGTTCCTGGTGGTGAACACCCTTCTATGGGTAAAACACCTTCTCTTCTTTGTATTCCTTAGCTATTAATGCTGCTGTTGTTACTGTGTGTGTCTTATTCCATCACTTTGTGCTTTAAGTAAATTGTTGTTTGAACATATAGTCTCTCCTTTTTTGTCCCTCCCTTCCCAGAAGGAGTGGGGGAAAGGGGGTGGCTTATTTGGAGTTTAGTTCCCTTCTGGTGTTAAAACCAGCACCCTCTGGGAAGTCTCCAGCTTACCCAAAGGATGTCTAAGCACGGGCTGTGTTCCCAAGGGATAAGCACACCTGTAATAACTGTTGTCTTGAAAGGCAAGTGGAAGCTTTAATAAAAAAATCTGAATTTCCACAAGACGTTATTTTTTAACCTGTAACCTTTAACAAGTTGCTGACTGCTGCTGCTTAGAGCGTAGACAAGTGTTAGGAGCTTGGCTGGAGAAACCCTGTGCAGTTGTCCTGTGTTGTTACATGGCTGCCCTAGGAAAGAGCAGCCAGCAGATATTCAGAGAGGGGCTTTCAGAGCAGCCAGAACTCCAGCATCTGTGGAAGTTGGCTGAGCTCTGGACTATTTATAACCCATCCAACACTGAAGAGTCTCTTAATGTTTCTCCAGACTTAAATGGCTGACTTTTACAGCCCATTTATGGCCCATTTCAACAGAGCAGTTAAACATGTTCCAGGGCTGGTATCTGTATGTAAATAAAGGAGATGGTGTCCCCACTCCTAACAGAGGGTATGTAGATGCCCAGAGGCCTGCCACCAGGGTTGTTGTACCTCAGCCATGGAAGGGCTGAGGCAGATGAGGAGAAAATCCCTTTTAGGTGAGGGTGAGAAAAGCCTCTCTCATGTGGGCCTTTGCAGCCACATGCTAATGTCTTGTAAGTTCTGTTATTCCATTGGTTCATTAAGTTTATGTCACCCAGTTCAGCCCCTGTTCACCCTACATGTATAATCCCTAGAATGTTCTTCCCTTCCTTGATCTCCATGGGCTGTATTTTACCAAACTACTTTACATGTTCCAAGAACTGTTTAGCATGGCTCTTCCTTTTTACCACCTTTTTAGAGCATGTGCATTTCTTGGCTATGGTTTTAGTCTGTTCTTATCATCATCTCCAGATTGGGTTTTGGTCTCTACTTTCTACAGACAGTAGGTGCTGATAGTTGGCATATCAGCAGCAGGGTCCTCATCATACGGTCACTGGATGTTATCCCAACCAAGCAGGCAGTTCAATTACCACAAGCATAACTATATCAACTATCTCATTACTATGTCTAAGTTTTGTTAATAGCAGAAATAAAAATTATATCCTTACAGCAAAGGTGTTTTAACATTATATATATAGCATTCATCTTAATATTTGCAAAAAGCCAATATTATAATATGTATTTATAACAGAAACACGCCTTAATTAGGATTTATGCCAACCCTGGTATTGGGATTTAGGAGAGAGATGGGACCACTGAGATTTGTGTTAAGGCATGATTTATTGCTCTTATCTTACACAGTCTCATGAAGGATGAGAACACCTTCACCACATAAGTCAGAGGTCAGTGGTCGTCCATGGTCAGTGGTCGCAAGATCTCTAGTTACAAAGCCTTTTAAAGATTTATTAGCCAATAAACTACTGCCTCAAGGATTTTTTTTGTCTTTAAACCAATTACTAATTATTTTGTGTTTTTTATTTTAAGTTTTCGTGGCAGTGAGGACCTTCTTAACCAATCACATAACACACAAACTTACAGGACTACACCTTAAAACTTCTTACTACCTTTGAAACTACTTCTATATCTAAACTTTAAACTCTAAAACTTTCCACTGCCTGGCTTGGCATGTTTCTGCTTAAACTACAAATCCACATTCTGGCTTCTGGTCTCTAAATTTGGAGGCCTCTTCCAAGGTCTCAGATCAAACCCTGCATTCATTTCTATGTCTGGGCCTGCATGCACAAGGTTTTGAGAATTTTCTGTGCCTTGATTTCCCACACCCTGGGAAGGCAGGGACTGGTCTGGAGGGGCTTCAAACCACTGAACAGATTTTCATGTGTTTTGCTCATATACTGTCCAGGAGAAGGAAATCACATAAGCCAGGGTGCAGGACATGGTACTTTCTATGACTGGAAATGATGATACAGCAAGAAAGGGCATATAAGGAAAAGTATTATATAAGATGTAGGTTTTACAAGCTTTATAAAGACTCTCTTAGCACTTGTTAGTGGCAGGAACCTCCCTGTGGACCAACCAGTCTGAAATGGGAAGGATAGAAAAGTGCCTTCCATTTAAAGAAATGGGCTGTGAACATGCTGTCAATGTCTGTGATTCTTTTTATTGATTTACAGTGTGTAAGCCATAAATCACTCTACCATTTACTGAGCCCATAACTATGCATCACTTTGTCAGGGAAACTCCTCAAATTTTAAGGGGGACATGCAGGAAAACAGACTTCTCTTTCATTGACTGGGCTCAGCCAGGGCTAGATTTAACACACAGGCTGGGGTGATACATAGATATAAAATGCTTAGTTTGAACATCTGCCCATATCTGCTGCTCTTTAGCTCTCATGGGATTAATCTTTGGCCACAAAGGGACAGATGGAAGCCCTGCTTCCATCAGCAGCCACTGCACAGGGGTTTGCCTCTCTTGCCAAACAGATCTTACATCCTCAACCCCTCCTCCAGGGCAGCCCAGCTGCAGAGGAGCCTCTGATGACACCAAATTGTGAGGGAGCATCTTGGCTGGGGAGCAGGGCTGTTAGCTGGGGCAGGAGCAGTGTTTGTCCTGAAGCTGGTTTTGCCCAGGGCAGCAAAACCACCATCCACTCTGCCAGAATCTTAAAAAAAAATAGCAAAACATGCATCAATATTATCTTACAACAGATTTCAGGGCAAAACCTATGATTAATGAATTATAGACAAGTTAACAGTTGCCTTCGGTTTGAACAAGATTTCCACCTACTCTTTCTTAATTCTCAAGAAGTCCTGCAGCGTTAAATAGTTCAGGTTTGGTTTATCTGCAGCATTCAGCAGTTACCTTCTTGGTACAAAAATCTTACCTGAAGGGCAAGACCTACCTAAAGATGCTTACAAAATCCAACTGCCTTCTGCAGAACATCTACCCATAGAAAGGTGTTCAAGGTTCACCCCCAGCAAAGTCATGACCTCCTCTGCCATGGGAGCAGCACTAAGCCATGAGAATTTTGGGGTGCTGCACAAACCTGGGGTGAGTGTGGATTCACCCACACAGGGAGTTGGCAGAGCACCATCTAGCAGCACTAGGAACTGATCCTCCCTTGGTGGGACCTGCCATGCTTGGGTTGTTTTATGTTTTAAATAACCTTGCTGATCTGCTTCGTAAGGCATTTCACTCTTTGTATGCTAATTCAAGCCCAAGGCAAAAATTCATTCTTCTTCAGCAAAAGCCCTACACACCTTCTTCAACCCGGCCTGGTACCTGGGGTTTGCACAGGTGTAAAATTAAGGTATGATTTAGTGCTTTGCTGAAGGAGGACTGCTTGCTGCAGGAGCACTGAGTTGGCTGGATTGGGACCTTGCTACTTTAAGGTTTTCTGATTAAACATCCCCACCAGATTACACTTCAGGAGGCTCTGAAGAGCAGTTCTCTGCCAGAGTGAAGCAACTGGGATAATTCAGGTCTTTTGCTAGCTCAGGGCTGATCACTGAAGGGGCAGAAATTAATTTCCTATAAACACAGGCATATTTTTTTTCACTACCTTGGCAAATGCAGTTGTAAATAAGCCATTACAGGAGCTGATCTTTATGATGCGTGACTTTGGCTTGTCCCAACGGGGGATATTTTATGAGGCATTTACATAAACATATACAAATCAAAACGGCCAGCTGTGCTTCTCCTGTACCTGCAACCTACAGATACTTCAGCTAATTCCAGGTTCACATAACCAGCACCCTGAGGTGGAGCCAGGTCAGTGTCTGGGCTGGCTCAGATCCCATAGGCATTCCCATAGGCATTCCCAGTCCTCAGGCTGTGAGGCTTTGGGAGCTGCTCAGCACACAGTGAGGCACCTCCAGTCCCACAGAAATAAATAATCAAACCATCAGATTCCCCACAGTGCCTGCCTGTGGGGATGGTGCTGATCATCAAGACTGTACTATGATCCCTCTAAAATACATTGGTTAAAACAGTTGACTCTGGACTTACTGAAGAGATTTTAGATTGTTTGTTTTAAATATATTTTTGGCATTGTTTAACTGATTGTTTGATTGATGGAAACAATCAAACAAACCCATTGTTTGATGGGTTGACTCTGGCTGGATGCCAGGCACCCAGCAAAGCCACCCTGTCACTCCCCTCCACAGCTGGACAGGAAAGAGAAAATATGACAAAGGTTTCATGGGTTGAGGTAAGGACCAGGAGAGATCACTCATCAAACACCATCATGGGCTAAACAAGCTTGGAGTTATTAATTGAATTTGCTACTGACAGAATCAGAGCAGGATGGTAAGAAGTAAAATAAGACCTAAAAAATTCACCTTCCTCCACTCCTTCCTCCTTCCCATCTCTACCTCCTCCCCCAGCAGCTCACAGAATGAGAGTTATGGTCAGTTCATCACAGGTTGTTTCTGCTGCTTCTCAGGGAGCAGAGTCAGAGTCCTTCTCCTGCTCCAGCATGGGGTCCCTCCCATGGGAGACAGTTTTCCATGAACTTTTCCAATGTGAGTCCATCCCACAGGCAACAGTTCTTCACTAACTACTCCAACATGGGTTTATTTTCAAGGAGTGCAGCCCTTCATGCTCAGCCTGTTCAGCGTGGTCCCTCACAGGGTCACAAGTCCTACCAGAAAACCTCTCTCCATGGATCCACAGACCCTGCTCCAGCACAGACTTCCCACGGGCTCACAGCCTCCTCCAGGCACCTCCCTGCTCTGGCGTGGGCTCCTTGGGGGCTGCAGGGGANCATGGCTGCAGGGGATCCCTGTGCCCTCCATGGCTGCAGGGGATCCCTGTGCCCTCCATGGCTGCAGGGGCACAGCTGCCTCTCCATGGGCTGCACCACGGGCTGCAGGTGAATCTCAGCTCTGGCAGCTGGAGCAGCTCCTGTCCCTCCTCCTGCACTGCCCTGGGTGTGCTGTTCCTCCCACATACTCTCACTCCTGTCCTCTTTGGCTGCTCAATAATTTCCTCTTTTTCCTTAAATCTGTTATCACAGAGGCATTAACACCATTTCTAACCGGCCAGTGGCAGGTCCATCCTGGGGCCTCCTGGGACTGGCTTTGCTGGACATGGAGGAAGCTTCCACAGCAGCTTCTCATAGAAGCCACCCTTGTAGCCCTTCTGCCACCAAAACCTGGCCATACAAACCAAACACAAAATTCAACAGTCATAAAATGTTACTACCATGTCAGGATGGAAACAGTGTAGGTGTGACAGCCACAACACTTTCTCTTGGAAGACCTTGAAGGCATAGGGCTTCCTTTTAGACCTCAGTGTCTAGAACTCAGTGCCTAAAATCACTGCTTAGTTCCTTAAATTAGAAAACGTTTATTCAGCTTATTCTCCTTGGCCCTGGCCAGGGAAAGAGGCAGCAGCAGAAGCTGAGTCCCTGATTTCTGCCCTGCCATTTCCTTCATTCACCTTCCCAACTCCCACCTCCCTCCAGATCTCTTCTCTTTATCCTAGTGGGCATCAGCCAGTTGCCAACTCTTTTGCACTTACTCATGTTATTTTCTTTCACAACATCACTCTTGGGCAGCTGATGCCAGTTCAGACACACGACTGCCTCTGCCAAGAGTCTTTAACTCAAGCAGTTGCCTCCCCATCAGGCATTGCAAGTTCTCAGGGAGTTTTTACACCGTGCCCTCAAGCACAGCAGCGTGCCCATCCCTCCCATCCCTCTGCTGATGCACGTGGGAAGCCAGGCCTCTCTCACAGGGCAAAAACTGCTGATTCAGCCCAAGTCTGGAGCTGGGGGAAGTGTCTCTGAAGGCTGGCTGTCAGGCCAGGTTTAGCAGCTGGTTGAGCTGAATTAAGTTTTCTGCAGCCTGTTTATTTCTTTCAGTGACAGAGGCGCCTTCACTGGAGCAACGCACACACACATGGCGTGTTCCAGCCCTTCTCCTCTCCCCAGCCATGGCACAGTGACACTCCTCCTGTTTGATCTCTGCTAATACCTGTAAAACAGCAGGCCAGCTGCTCCCTGAGCATTCAGGAAATGACAGCCAAAGTCTATTCAAGAAACTACATTCAGTGGATGGGGAGAGAAAGAACACATTGCTTTGAAAGCATGGCCTGATTTCCTCTCCATTCCCATCAAAGAGACTTTCCCAAACTCTTCTGCTTTCGAAACAAGGTCAGTTCTTGAAGCAGCCGTGTTGGATTTCAGTGGGCTGTGCAGCCTGATCAATAGACTGCCCCTCCTCCCCACCTCTCCTGGGCTGTTCTCGTTTGCTTGAAACTGCCCCTGAACAGCTCCTGTTTCCCCTCCATCCCTCTGGTGACCTGTCTGTATTCAGAGGACAACTGCTTCCCTGTGCCACTGCTCCGGAGGAAGCTCAGGCTGGCTTAGACAGGCCATGTTGTCTGCAAGATTGTTATCTGGCCTTTTAATTATAGATTAAATAATGGTGATTGGCTCCACAGAAGGTTTTAGTATCCTGAAGGTGTAGGGAAGTAGGCTGAGGACGAAGAGAGCTTGTTGTGTAGTGGGTTGGAGCAGCCCTTGCCCTCACCCAGAGGCTCTCAGATTCCAGGCTCAGAGCTCAGCAGGACCAGCTAGGTGTGCTTTGGGACTGGATCCAGCCAGCAAGGAACACACGGTGGGATGAGGCAGGAGGTACCTGGGGGAAGATCACTGGTTCTGGCAGTTGCAAGCCAAAAGGGACATTCCTGACCTGCAGCCACAGCCCTGCAGCTGGGTGCTTCCCCATGCACAAAGCACACAGAGAGCTCTTGCTTTCCTCTGAGGCTGTGTGTTTGGGCTGGACATGCTTTGTGCGAGCTCTGTGTGAGGTGCACAATGCATTTAAAGAAAGGTAAGGGTAGCAGCTTCTCTGGGTTTATAGGCCTGCAGCACTCCAGGGTTATCATGCTGATAAAGTCTCTCCTGTTTGCCCTCCAACCTGGCTCTGAATGATCCATGCAGACAGGCCCAGGTAGATACAAATGTCAAACCACTAAGCTTGATTACGCTTTATAAATGCCACAGTGAGGGAAAGGGAAGCCTTTCCTTCTTCAGGAGTTATTGTCTTTAACTGGGTAAGAGTCAGCCTAGAAAGCATCACTAGTTCAAAATCACCCAGTAACATCTAACAGCTGGGTTAATTTGAAGTTGGCAAAGCTTTCACATCAGTTTGCTGCTACAAAATCCAGCCCACCCTTTCAGGAGCTGAGCAGTCAGAACAAAGCATCAGTTCAAAAAGCACTCAATGGTATTCTCATCCATCATTTCCTGTCCCTTGATTTATTTATTCTCCCCAAACTGGTGGATACTGATTACTCACTCTACAGACTTGCATAGATCAATACCTGTTTTCAAAAGAATATTGTGCAAAGCTGAAGAAATTAGTTTATTTTGTAATGGGGAAGAAACAGGGTGTCAATCACACCTCTGGACCTTCCTGTCAAGGCACAGCAGTGCTCCATGCTGAAGTACAAAAATATGAGACAGCAGAAATAGGCCAGGCTGGTAGGAAAAAGGACCTGTGTTCCATAGGAAAGGCAGAGGCAACAGAAGAGGATCCCCCAAAGACCTGCCGCTCCCTGGTGCTTTCCTTGCCACACCTCTTCCGCTCCTGCAGCACAAACCTGCCCTTGGCTTTGCCATGCTGAGCAATTTGTGGTTTCACCCGGAGCAGTGAGGGGAAAGGGATGCATTTTCTCAGTTGTATGCACAGCAGTTAATTAGACCCCACCTAAGTACTGCTGCAGGGCAATCAAAACCCAGCAGAATGTGAAGCTGAAACGTTCACATCTACCTAACTGCCAATGAAAATCAACAAGAAATGGAAGATGACATCCCACAGATACCTTAAATTTCAACCTTAATACCCAAACCACAGGTTATCAGCACTCAACAGCATTATGAGATTTCAGTGACGCTGCCAAGACCTGGCCCCACTTGTGTGAGGTTGTGAGTTTGACCATCTATACCGAGGAAGGTGGTGGTGTCCTGATAATCTCCATAGGAACCAAGCAGAGCTCATACAGAGAGTATAATACTTTATAACTGACTGCACAAGTCTTGTAAGAAAAGTAAGAAAAACAAATCTTCCCCCAAAGTTTAGCACACAATCAGGATATTTTCCTGAAGGATTTACTTGCTGCTATGAGACTCCTCCACATGCAAGTTGTTTGTTGAATTTCTGTCACATAGCCTGGGAGCAACTAGCCCCAGGAGACATGAGCTTTGCTGCTTTAACAAGCACTTTCAGAGGAGAGCCTTGCCAAGATCAGTGTTTGCATTTAGTGGAGCAAAAGTCACTGAACTGCCCATCTCTTTTCCTTGAAACTGGCAAAGGCACCACAGGAAAAAGCCTACAAAAACAGTACCTGGAATGTGATACTGCAAAATGAAAACCTTCACCTGGCACAGGTGCTCACAGGAAATTGTGGTTCTGCTCAGAGATTCTCTGAGTCCCTCAAGGTACAGCTGCATTATTCTTTCATTTGCATCTTCCTGCCCAAACCTGACTTTATTTCTCAGCAGTGCCAGGCTGGTGCAGCATTTCTGTTACTCCTGAGCTGTTCCCCGTATGTGGCACAGCCTGTGCAATGCTCTGCACTGCTCTCCAATTAAACTGCACACTGAGAACATGTTGACATTGTTAAGGTTAATGACCTAATGATGAGCACCAGGAAACAGGTTTGCAATAAAATGGTCTGTACTGATTGCTTCCATGATGAATGCGAACAATATGTTGGACTGGGAACAATATGTTAAACAATATGTTGTGGTTTATCAATGTCAGGGTGCAGCGCTGCTGCCTGCAGATCCCAGGGAGGGTCACTTTGAAATCAGCACAAGGAAAGATTGGCTCTTGGGGGGGAAGGAGTAGTACCAGCCCCAAGAAAGGCAGGAGGAGAGCCTGATCCAGTCCAGCTCAGCATCATCAGCAAGCATGGGCCAGACCTGGCAGGAAACACAGTTACACCTGCCACCAGAAATGAACCACCTTCTAAAAGGCCAAGTTAAAATAATACAAGAGTTAGAGTTTAATGCAAGACAGATTTGGTGCCCCTGAGATACAGGCACAGTGAAGCAGACGTTAGTACAGAAGAGCAGCTCAGCTGTTCTGTGAATAGATATAAAAAATTTAGGAGCTGAAAAACAGAACTTCTTTAGAAGTATTTTCCTTATTCATGGAAAAGTTAATTTTTTGGGGCAAAAAAAAACCAAACCCAAAACTCCTTTCATCCTAAAAAGCCTTGCTTAGAAAATTAACCTCAGGGCTTGGTGCAGGTGATGCAGAACCTCAAAGGGCTGCTCTGAGCCATGGCAGCCACTGCTGTGTGCAGCTGCCTCCCCAACACTAACAAACCCCACAGGAGCAGCACCCAGCACACAAACTCCCAGAGCTCAAGTTAATTAGAACTGCATTAGCATCAGGAGACACAGAAACCAGGGCAGGCAGCTGAGCAGGGGGACTCCAGCAGCTCTGCTGCTGCCTGGGTTCAGTAAAGCCAGAGATTAGAGGGCTGCACCAGGCTGATGGCAACGTGTCCATGAAAGTCACGAGTCAGGCAAATCACCCAACCTTCTGCACAGCCCAGACAGAAAGCTCAGACTTGCAACCTTCAGAAGCACTGAACATGAAAGGAAGCAATGCTCAGCTTAGCAAAAACAATGCCACTTCACATCAATACATATAAGCTTACTTTTCAAATGAAGAGAAATGAACAGATCATCCTACTAGCCAAAAGTTAGGCACCAATTTCAGAACCTCAAGGTACAACCCCTAACTAGGAAGGGCACAGACACCTTGATGTGCATGCCAGACAAAACCCTCTGCAGACGGTCTCTGTGTCCCAAGCCCTGGGCACTGTGGCAAGACAAAGCTGGAGACTCCCTTGGGCTTCATCTGCCTCCCCCTCCATCCCCTGTGCCCCCCCAGCCTCCCAGCTGAAGCAGATTTACAGTATGGGTCATTTCCCTGCATGGAAGGGAAAGCCTGGCATAGCCAGGCTTCTGAGGGCTCCCTGTGCACTGTGAGCTTGGTCTCAGCCTCCCAACCCTGCATTTTAGCAGATGTTGGCAGTGAAAGATGTCAACCAGGTTTCCTTGTGGCTAGAAGTAGGTGGCAGTTTCTGCAGAAGGAAATACCTAAAGCTGGAAATCATCCATGCCCCCTTGGGCGAAAACTGTCAATGAAATAGTTTGCTCTGGCACAGATAATCTCACCAGAGAAGGGACTGTCCAGACTGATTTGTGGGCTCAGAGAAGATGGACAAGGTTTTAGACACCTCAGTCCCAGATTAGGAGAGGGAAGAGCTTCTCCAGGGGGTAATTCAGAGCACATTTGAGGAATGTATCCTTAAATCCCCATTAACTATAAACAGACACTAACTCCTTAATTGAATTAACTATGCAGTATCTGGCAGTACCTCCTCCCACCACACATGCTCTTCCTGTCAAGGGCTTGTGTGAATTTATTTGCTGCTCATCTCTCTGACAAAGGAGAAATATTTAGAGCGCTGGACTGGGAGCCAAGAGCCTTTGTTTCTGCCCCTAGGTCTGAGCTAAGACAAATCATTTAGCTCAGTGATCCAGGAAAATGAATGCCCTACATTTTGGCAGTAAGGCAGGATAACCATTTCAAATGTTGAGCTGATAGATCTTGGGCTCCTTGGTCACTCAGGAGCTTTGAGCAGGTTGTGCTGCAGCTGTCAGAGCGAGGTGGATTCTCTACACTGCATTTGAGGGAGGCTCTCCTGTGAAAAGTTCCCCAATAAAACCCCTCTATTTATGGTCTTCTCTGGACTTCAAGCTTTCCCTGAAACTCTGTGTAAGGTCCAGAGGCACTGACCAGAACACTGCACTCTTTAAAAGCTTCAAGCTCACTAAATTGCAACTTGCAGGTTTTTTCACCTTAGTATCAAAGTGACAATTTTTTCATCTTTGATTCACAAGGTAAAGGAAAAATTGTATCCAGTGAAGAGAAAATGTTCTCTTTGTCAATACCAATCAACTTTCAGAGCAAATAATTTAATTACAAATTAAAGAAAACAACAAACCCCAAAGAAAAGCCAGTCCTTCCCCAGATGCAAGAGCATGTCAATTTGTTTCTAACTCACTTTGACTGGTGATATATCCTATATGATCTCCAAAAGTCATTCAAGTATTTATAATGATGTTAGCTCAAACGAAGGCTTGGGAAGACTCTGGCTTTATGGAATGAATTTCAAGACCATATGCAGGGATTTAGCTGTGTGACTCCCATTAAAAATCAGGAGGTTCCTGCAGGCTGAAATCCTTGAGAACTGACCTCTACCAACTTGAAGCTGTCTGTGTCATCACATTAAAAGTTTCATTGCTTATAGGTTAATGCTAAAACCCTCTGATGAGAACAAATAAGCTTAAATATTACCAAGCCAGAATTCACCTTGCTTTTAGTGCTCTGGAAATACAAAGCCAGCTAATCGAAGTTCAGATTCTGCATAATTCTTGGAAAAAAGTGCAGCCTGTTTGAACTCCTGTCTGTCCTGAAGTCCACAAGCTTTCATCCTTTGGAGGTCTTATTTCCAGCAATCTCAGGGATTCTGAAGGTTCAAAAAGAGCAAATGTGGGGGACACCTTGCCTTGGAAACTTGGCAGGAGGGCGTCCTGGGGCTGCTGGTACCTCTGACCTGGTGCAAACCTTTCCTCTCCCCACAGCCTCTTACAGGAAAGGTGACAGAAAAGGTGGTGGGAAACAGCTGCCAGCTCCCCATGCCTTGCCCTGCCTCATCTCACAGGGGAGGGCATGCTGGAAAACTTTTCAGTGTGCTGTGGCTTCCATCACTGCCAACAGGCTGAGCCATCCTTTAAAGCCTGTGTTGGAAGATCTCAGGAAGGAAAACAAGCAGTTGACCAGTTCTGGATATCACAGCTGCAAATATGAATTACCTTGCCTGTGGCAGGCATGAAAGGTTTAGACAGATGTGCTTCCAAAACCAGGGAGGTTTCAGAAACCATCACCCCAATCTGCTCACGATTGTTCCAGTGCAGCCCCTGCCCACAGGCAGGTCCCACTCCAAGCCCTGGCTGAGCCCAGCTGGTTCTGGGTGCTCTGGAGCAGGTGAAGGACTGTGAATACTCAGTGGGGACAGGGCAGCTGAAAATCTCCTTCTCTGACAGCAAAATCTGCCCACAGGATCTCTGTCAGCTCAAAGTGCTGCAGTTTCCTGCCCCATGTATCCAACTAATCTGCCACTGATTTAGGAAAGGGAACCTCAAAGGTGTCCTAAAACAAGCCTGGCTCACCAAGGAGCAAGAACCAAAGAGAATTTTGAGGTCACCTACCACGGACATCTCAGTGCCAGACATCCTGCCCGAGCTACCTGAGGAGAGACATCCTCCCCAGTCAATGGGTGATTCATCCCATCAGTCATGTATTTTGGGAGGGGGATGAGTCACACTCTGAGCCTGCCAAGCTCTCTCAAAGGAGCCTGGAAGCATGATTTTTAGAGGAGTTGAATTATGCAGGCTGGGGCTAAGCTCTGGTTATCACATTTATTATTTCACCTACAAATCCAAACTGAAGTTGTGGGCTATGAGCAACATTAACACAAAGGATCCCTCCAACACCAGCAAACACCAGCAAAACTCATGATTTCTGCCTGGCACACATCAGGTGGGACTGGGGCCCGTGCAGGAGCCTTCCAGTCCAGACTGGGATCCTTCCATAGAAATCACTAGCTCCCCCTTTGATGTGTGCTTATCTCCTGCTCTGTGCTGCAGAAGGAAAGGGAATCGCCCCTGTTCACATGTTGAGGTATTTGCCTTGCTAATGAAGATGGTGCATATTCATTTCTGATCTGCAGAGAAACGGAAAGTGAAAAATTAAAGCTGATTCCCACCACTAATGTTGTCACTGAGCATCACCATGCTGTCTCCTGGCTGTGATCTCTGTGCCTGCTGCTGCCATGGGAGCTGGTGCCAGTCAAAAACATCTCAGGCTGCCAGGCCCAAGGGATGCCTTGAGTTATGAATCCCCCAGAGCAGCACTGCCCTGCCAGGGCTTGGTGCAAATATTGCTGAATGCCCAGAACAGAGAAAAAAACCAAACCAAAACAAAAACCAAACCAAAACAAAAACCAAAAAAACCCCAACCAGCATGTTTAAATCAACAGCTTCAATGTTTGCTGTAAAACTGGATCTCAGCATTTATTAGGAAAAACCTGGCCCATGGAGCATCCCTTCCCTTCAGTCAGGAAATCTTCCCCTCGGTGGGTTTGGGCCTCTGAGGTGGAAGCAAGGAGCATGAAGGGGGTTTCATCATGGTGTTTCCCCAGATCTCTGCCCCCAGCACAGGCTGGTGGAGGCTCCTGTGGCTGACTGTGAGAGCCAGGGTCATTCAAGGGATAAACAGCTGCTGAAACAGCATGGACTGGCTACAGGAGGGCTCCTAAAAACTCCCCATCTCCCTTTAATGCATCTCCTTCTGCATCTCCTTCATCTCTCCCAAATTGCAGAATAATATCACATAGAGTAGCAGAAATTGCTGTTGTTCCCTGGAACAAAAGAGATCAAATCCTTGGCCAGCTGAATTTCTTGGCTAAACTCACAAAAAGCAGGCTGTGACCCTAAAAATGTTGAGGTCTGATATAGAACATGTTAGTAGAAAAGCTTCAGTGGCAGCATGAACAGAGTGTACACCTGGGCCCTTGATCTGGACAAACCAAAGAGAAAATTAAGAGAAAAGAAGATGAAAGGGGCTAAAGCCGCAGAGGGACCCGGTGTTTGACAGGGCTGATCTTCCCTGTGTCACTGAACTGGGGCTGCAGGACACACCCAGGGCTCACACGGTCACTGGGAGCTGTAAAGGTGTGCTGAGGTCCGTGGTTTTGGTGTCTGTCCCCTCTTTAGGACAGGATCTCCATCCTGTTCCCCGGGAGACAGGAATTCATCCCACGCCAGCCCCGCACCCTGCCGGGCACGCACATCACCTCACTCCACTCCAACTCCTTTTATTGACTCCATCTGCGACGTGTGAAGGTCATTGCCTCACTTCACACGTCTCAGCAGGGCTGTATTTCCACATTTAGCCACTTCAGTTTGTCAATATTAACATCTGTTACTATTTAACACCTGCCACCGCTCCAAGGCAGGCGGGTTTAGCCCGCAGCCTGGCACGCAGGGCAGGGCAGGGCAGGGCAGGGCAGGGCAGGGCAGATCCCCTTCCTCTGGCCCCAGGTGCCCCAACACTGCCTGGCTCACATCCCCTGAGGAGAGGGGAAAGCCCAGGAATAGCCCACCTGCTTTGGAACAGCCACAGGGAGCGCTGGCAGCTGCTGTTTGCTCCGACAGAGCCGTGAGCAGCAGCTCTGCCCTGCCCCTGCCATCTATCCACCAGATCAATTGTTTTCACTGCACTGGTGGGGAAATAAAACCAGCCCACAGCTCCAAGCCGTGAGCTTTCTGTCAAGATTCCCTGTAGTCAGAGTCTGACCTCCCTGGGGTCCTTGTTACAGTGAAAAAATAGCAGTGTGTGGATGTTAGCAGCTCCAAGTATTTGAGTGGCTCACCATCCATTCCCTGTCCAGGGTTCTCTAATGAATGGCCATGGCAGCTGGGTCATGATTAGAGGTGGGCTGACTGGTAAAACCTCCCAGAGCACACTGCTGTCAGCTCCAAGGTTTCCACACAGACATTTTCAGTGGCTCCGTTCTGCCTGTGTAGAATCCCAGCATCATTTTAGGCTGGAAAAGCCCTCTAAGATCACTGAGTCCAAACAGCCAAGGCCAACACTAAACCATGTCCCCACACACCTGAACTCTTCCAGGACCATCACTGACCTGGGCAGCCCATTCCAATGCTTTTAAACTCCTTCAGTGAAGAATTTTTCCCAATTTAACCTGCCCTTGAGCAACTTGAGGCCATTTATTCTCCTCCTGCCCCTGTTCCCTGGGAGCAGAGCCTGACCTAGTCGAGGTTTTAGGGCATGGGTTGGACTGGATGATCTTGAAGGTCTCTTCCAACCCAGACATTCTGTGATTCTGTGATCTCCCCGGCTGTCCCCTCCTGTCAGGGAGTTGTGCAGAGCCACAAGGACCCCCTGAGCCTCCTTTTCTCCAGGCTGAGCCCCTTTCCCAGCTCCTTCAGCTGCTCCTGGGGCTCCAGCCCCTTCCCAGCTCCGTTCCCTGCCCTGGACATGCTCCATCTCCTCAATGTCTCTCCTGTCATGATGGGACAAAAATTGACCCCAGGACTTGAGGTGGGGCCTCACCAGGGCCCAGCACATGGGAACAGTCACTGTTCTAGTCCTGCTGACCTCACTGTGGGTCCCAATTCTGCATGAAACCCTGTCCCCTAGCATTCCCTACTGCCCCACATCTGCTCCCCAAGCTCCCTGGGCCCAGGAGCCAGGGCTCCAGTGCATCCTGCAGTGAGCAGCACAGCCCCCAGGCCCACGGTGTGTGCCCAGCCCAGAGCTGGCTGACTCTGAGCTTAGTCAGCAGAGAACAGACCAGGCCTTGGGACTAGGGCTGATGCTGGCCACTGAACAGGGCTGTGACAGACAAACAGTGACTTCAAGCATTACTTTGACACTGTTGACGTGGCACAGCAAAGCAGAACCCGTCTTGTATTAACACAGGACTACTGGGAATGTCAGACAAAGCAAAAACTGACTCCAGAGCAAATCAGGATGGTGCAATTGCACTCAAACCAGCTTTCATTTCCACCTGGTACTGAGTGGGAGCAGAAATGCCAACAGAGGAGCTGCTGGAGAGGTGTCTCATGGTTCTGCAAGCTGAGAAGTCCAGAGAAACACTGAGATCCAAGGGAAGGCATAAAGACTAAACTGAATCCTGTTTAAATGGTTTGTACAAAGCTCATCTGCCACTGTAGATCCCTGACTGCAGTCACGATGGTGGCATCTCTGGTAGCCAGGATAAAACCACATAAACCAGAGTAAACAACCCTGAGCACATGCAGCTGTTTAGAGTTCCTCTGGGACCAGCGGGATAAATTCTCTCTGCTGTTGGGTTCCTTCTGCTGAACAGGGCTCTTCATGTCTGCCTTCCCTTGAACTATGTGGGATTTCATTTTCTCAGGAGTCATGTGTCTCATGGAAGCAGTGTCCAACTGGGACATCATTACAAAGCCTCAAAACATTGCTTTTGTAGCAAATTCCCAGTAGAATAAAATTCACAAACTTCTATTTAATTAATAGTGTGGACAATTACTTGCAGATTTTCTAAACCACGGCAACCAGCCAAGACCAATGTCTTTAAAAGGCTTCAAGTATCAGAGTTTTCCACCTCTAAAACTCCCTCCCTCCTTTGACAAGACAATTATAATTACTGTTGATTTGCTTTACTTCAGGTAAAAATCCAGCAATTCCCTATCATCTCAAACAGCTGTCTTGAAATTCCATTGTTTATTTAAAATCTGATTCATTGTTTAGTAGAAGTTTTGTGTCTATTCAGCTGTGCCTGTCTTGTGGGAGTTTTACAGACTACTAATTCTATGTAGACAATATCCACTACAAACAGGAGTGGCTGGTCACCCTGTGGAGCTGTTACAGTGTTTGTGGTCCTTCTCAGATCCTAAAGAGGTTGGGAAAGAAACAGGAAAAAGAAAAATGAGACCAAAAAAATTTAAAAAAAATTAAA
>VWYN01019160.1:0-14665 GCA_013400075.1 Hippolais icterina | reverse complement strand
GAATAAAAATAAATAAGAATAACATAATATTAAAAATATATTTTGTATATATACATATAAAATAAACAGACTGGATTTTTCCCATCTATCCACATATCTCCAAGTACTTCTCAGGATCTCTCTGGATTCGTATCCTGATACGGCTTCAGAGCTGAGGATAAACCAGCCCCAACAGTTTAAAGTGAGATTATTCTGAAATTAAACCCCACTTTAATCTGGGGATCGTTCTCCCAGCTCTGCCCGAACAAAACTTTGTGGCAGTGACAGAGAGGGGAAACTTGGAGGCTGGAAAAGAAGATCACGGAACGATGCTGAGCGAGCAAGGGCACAAAGCAAAGCACGATAACTGATTTTCCAATTGCATTTCATTTGGGGATTTAAGACTTAAATAAAGGGGAAATCATGGAAACTTCTCAGAGCCAGAAGCCCTTAGCAGACTCTAACTCTCTATTAGTTTAAAGGGATTCTGTCAAGTGCGTTTTGAGCCTTTTAAATTTTTTTTTTCCCTATAATTAATGTCCCTGCAACGTTAGTTCCAGTGTCTTTGAAGCTGGGAAATGGTGTTTGCTTCCTCCTCTTCCCTGACATTGCACCTCCCCTCACAGCTCCTGTGGAGGCTCATTCCAGCTGTATTTTGATTTATTTTTTATCCCCAATGATATTCCTGATTCCTGCTTTGCCACACATCTATGGGATGCTTCACATCCTCTCCTGGGGTTTGGGACACTGACAAACTCATCTGGTGACATTTAGAAAAGTGAAACAACATTTTGGGTTCTGTTTGGGCCAAATCTCTTTGAGAACTCTTGGGAAAAGTATTACCACTGACAAATTTTAAGATGGAAAAAATATGGATTGGTTGATCTCCATTTTCCTTTCATTTAGCTCACCATCACTGCAGTTGGGATACAGAGAATTAAGGAGCAGTTCCAAAATTCCATAAATTCCCGGCAAAATTCCTTCCTCTGGGGAAATTCTGATTTATTAAACGCAGAAAAAACTGCTGGAATTCCAAGTGATGCACTCGGATGTGTCCAAGCAGCAAACCCAGCTACTTTCCCAGGGTTAAAACCAAGCCTCAGAAATTAAACCTGGATATAAATAAGTTTTGCAGTAATTAGCATTCCAAACCTTCTGTGGCAATTCTGCCTGGAACGTTGTGTTATCACTCTCCTGCTTTTAACATGGCTTTGGGGGAAAATAAACACCTCCAAGATGTGGAGCCTGAGCTTAAATTCCTTATTTTTGCCATGGATCTGGACATCCCTTCAGTACAAGATTTTTGCTGCCTCTGTGAGAGAAATGCAAAATTAACAGAAGTTTTCCTTTCCTGAGCATCTTCCCATCAGGGATATTTCAGTTCTGGGACACTCTGGAATCAGTGTAGATTCCAGCTGTCAGGAGACATGGGAATAACCTGCATTTACATCACCAAATTTAATTATTCAGACAGCAAAACAACCTGGAAAAGCCACAAAAAGCAGAAATTCCTCGGTGCCCTGGGTGTACTGCTCCCGCTCAGATTATCCAAACATCAGGCATGATCCAGGAAAATGATAATCCTATTTGGACTTCTGATGCTTTTATGGTACTTAAATAATAATAAAAAAAAAAAAAAAATGCTGTGCCCTAAGTTAGCACAATTTATCTGCCACAGATTTCTTGCAATTTATTTTATAACATCAATTCACACGGAAATCTCTCTCAAGCAAAATTGCTTCGAATTATTTTAAACCTCTTGATTTTTTCTGGTAATCGTTCATTAACTACAGCATTAAAAAAAAAAAAAAAAGCCCTCTCAATTAGGGGGCTTATGTGAAATACTTTGTGAAATAATTGTGAAATGTTTTATGTGAAATACTTTTAATATTTTGGAAGACCTTATAGAAACAGCCCCACTGCAGCCACTTTTTTCAATCCATGCAGGAACCGCTGGGCTCCAGATGGGCTCTGACCTAAATCCTTCAGTGGTCAAACTCCCAGGGCTGCTTCTGAGCGCTCCCCCAAGTCACTGTGTGAACACTGGTGCTTTAAGGAGCATTTTAAGGGACATTTTCCACAGGGTCACAAGTGGCCTGAGCCTTTGCTTTAAGTCACAACTTGGCATGTGAGATATCTTCTGCAGAGAATTTTTTTTTCCCAACAAAACTCCAACTCCCTCCTTCCCCCTGTGCCCGGAATTGATGTTGGCAGTTTTGTGCTCTGAGTGAGGAGCAGAGTTTATCAGTTTAAATGACTTCAAAAAGCTGGGATGAGCATCTTTGATCGCACACAAAAATTACGAGGCCGCTCTGGTATGACAGGCTCGAATTTGCAGCCACGCAGAGAAAATTCTCAGCTCTCCCTGGTTTATGTTTTATCCCTCCCCAAGCCTGGAGCCTCCTAAACCTTTTTTAAATTCACATTTTACCCAAGAGCAACAATTCCCACAGCACATTCCAGGTCCTGCAGGGATTTGTAAGGGATGAAACCCCCAAGCAACCAACCCTGAGCTGATTTTGGTGTCAAAGCCAAGCAAGGAGCAGCTCCAAAGATCAAAATCCCAAAAGGGGATAAAAAAATCAGATTTTAGGCAAAGGGAAAGCACCAAGTCCCACCTGTATCTGAGGGAAAGATCTGCTCCCAAGCATTTCAATTACCTTAATGAGAATCTCAGTGCAAATTCACTGCTGCTGAGCTGCTCTACACCAGGCAGCTGAGACTCATTTGTTAAAAACCAATCTGCAGTTTGTTTCTGAGAGTCTCGGAAAGTTCTGAAGTTGTTGGGCTGGTAAATCTTCAAATGAAAATAAAAATTCAGTAAAATTCAGCTGCCTCAGCCCATGCAGGCTGTTGAGAGCTTGGCAACTCCAGAGCACCTCAAGCCTGAGCGTGCATTAAAAGAAGTGACTGGAAAAGCTGGAAGAAAATGAACATTTTTTTAAAAAAAAACAGCTGTTTTGTCATTTTTTGCAGTCTTGGGTAAACACAGAAAGTGCCAAACTGCAGCAGATTGCAAATCCCCAAAGCTCGGCTTTTTCTGCACCATTGCCACCCAAGCTGATCACGGGAAAGAATTAATAATTAAGGGTAATTATCTGAGTGGACACTTTTTAATATGCTGAACTCAGGCTGGTGGTGTTAATGGGGAGGGGAGGAAAGAGGAAAGGAAACTCTGGAAATGCCAGCGTTGTCATCTGGAATTACTTTGACTGGATATTTCATCTTACCTCTCATGACCACCACGTTGTTCTTCTCCACATCCCTTTTCCCTCGAATGCCAGAGGTGACAGGAATGGGAAAAACCCTTCCTAATTCAGGAATCAAAACGTGCTGGGATTTCACTGCCCTGGTTCTTTCCTTCCTCTAGCCAGAAGGAGTTTTGTTAAGGAAATGCTGAACAAAGGAACGACAAAGCTGTTAAAAATAAAATTTTGATTTCTGATCTTTTTACTGAAAAAATTCCCTCTCTTTCCAAATTTGCTGTTAAAAAATATGGGCTGGGAGAGGCTGATTGGAGTTTGAGAGCTGGGACAGAGAAATATCCCAGGATGAGCCAGGGAGGATCAGGGAGTGTTTAGTGGAGGGTTCCTCACAAACTCTCAGCATATGGAATCATAGAATCATGGAATTATTTAGGTTGGAAAAGCCCTCTAAGATCATCAAATCCAACCATGAACCAGCACTGCCAAGGCCACCTCTGCCCCATGTCCCCAAGTGTCACATCCAAAGGGCTTTTAAATCCTTCCAGGGATGGGGATTCCACCCCTGCCAGGGCTGGACACCCCTTTCCACAAAGAATTTTTCCATATTTTCCATCCTGAGCCTCCCCATGCCCAGCCTGAGGCCGTTCCCTCTCCTCCTGTCCCTGTTTCCTGGGATAAGATCCCAAATCCCCCTCCTGGCAGGGAGCTGTGCAGAGCCACAAGTTCCCCCTGATCCCCCTTTTCTCCAGGCTCAGCCCCTTCCCAGCTCCCTCAGCTGCTCCAGCCCCTTCCCAACCCCATTCCCTTCCCTGGACACCCTCAGGGTCCCTGTGAGGAACCCAAAGCTGCCCCAGGGCTGGAGGAGCCTCAGCAGTGTCAGCACATCCAGATTCCTGACAGAGATCCCTAAATCCTGATACAGATCCCTGATTCTTGACAAAGATCCTTGATTCCTGACACAGATCCCTGATTCCTCACACAGATCCCGAATTCCTCACCCAGATCCCCGATTCCTGACACAATTTTTCACACCAGGTTTTTCAGAGCTGCCGTAACTTCGTGGTTGTCACTGCCAAAATCCCAACCTCTCCCTTGGCCTGGACTCCCACCCAGCTTTAGCAGCCCCCATGACTTTCCCGTTGCCTTTCAGGCCTCACTTTTCCCCTCCAGAGCCACAAAACCCCATGAAAATACCCGGGTACAGCTCCTGGCACACAAATCCTTTGTCACAGAAATGCTGAGCTGCAGCTGCACCTTTGTGGGCAAACCTTTCTGTGCATTCCTAAAACATGGATGGGATGTGGGAATGGTTGAGAGCAGAGCCCTGACAAACACTTTCCACCCATCCTGTGCTGCCTAAATCCCTTTCCTGATCATTTTTCTCTTCATCTTTGTAGCCAATCGATTTTAATGTGACACTTCAGTCTCCTGCCCAGCAGCCTGGATTTTGCTGTCTGTTAAAGGGCTGGCACACATCAAAATAAGGTCAGTTATTATTTCAAAAGTACCCTTCAACATATAAAATATAATAAAAACCATTATATTGCCATCCCAAGTCACAAAACCTAGCCTCAATTTAAATTCACTTACATATGTCATTTATACTCTCTATTAAATGACAAATCTTTTATATAAAGAGGGGGGAAAAAAGAACTGAAGGAAAAACAACTTCTGCTCCTGTCACCATTCTACTTTGCTTCCTGCACGGAGAATTTCCAATATCCAAGCAATAATTCCAGCCCAAATTGGACCAGTGGGGTCACCAATCCTCTTTAAGAGGCACCTTTCCCCAGCAGGTTTTTCCTGCCGTGTCTCTGCCTTAAGCGTTGGATAAATGATGTGCTAAAAGCAGATGGTAAAAACCCTTCCCAGATACTGCTGGAAAAATTGGACTTGCTGGGAGTAGTCCCAGGGGCCTCTTCTCAGAGCGTTCCTGCACAAGGAGAAACAATTCTTTTCCTTCTGGCTGCTGTTGTGTCCTGCTGGGGGAAGGCTGCAGCGGAATGATGAACTCTGTGAAGGGTGAAATGAGGATTTGCTGCTGGTTCACACCTTCGGTGCCGGAGAGTTTGGGCTCCCGCAGACCTGGCAGGATTTTTCTGGCTGCAGTCACAGCCCAGGCTCGAGTTTTGCTCCAAGTGATGGTTCCTGGTGGGTCGCTTTGTTCTTTTAAAGTTTTGCTAAGCTTTCTGATGTTTGCATTTTTTACACTACAGTTCTCACACCCTTTCATCTAAAAATATCATTGTTTTGCATTCTTTCTTGGAGGAGGAGAGAATTGATGGACTGTTGTCTGATTAAGAGCAGACATCTCATCCTCCAATCCACTTTCACTGCGAAAATCCTATAAATTACGAGGTCTGAAAAATAAACTCCCTCTTTTTGCCTTGGACCTCTCAGCTTGTGACTGCGTGTTCGTGTCCTAGTGTGACACTGGTGTCACCTGGATGGGGGGAGCCAGGGCAAGGANAAGCTCATCCTCCAATCCACTTTCACTGCGAAAATCCTATAAATTACGAGGTCTGAAAAATAAACTCCCTCTTTTTGCCTTGGACCTCTCAGCTTGTGACTGCGTGTTTGTGTCCTAGTGTGACACTGGTGTCACCTGGATGGGGGGAGCCAGGGCAAGGAGCTGCTGGGGGTGAAATTTTTGAGCTGGGGAGTCAAGCACGGTGTTTCCCTTCCCAATTCATTCCCTGCCCTCCTGGAACCCTGAGAATTCCAGGCTCTCTGTGCTGCCAGGCACTGACCCCCAAGCAAACACTGCACTGACCTGAGGCCGTGGAGAAGCTCCCAAAATTGAGTGACAGCGCTGGGATTGTGGGTGTGCAGTTTGGATAGAAGTGTGTGAGATCACAGGGTGCAAAACTCAGAGTTTAAGGGTTTAGAATACAATAATATATATATATCTAAAGCAAGGTGGAGGTTTTAGGGGAAAACAGAATTTAAGGGTTTAGAATACAGTAATAGATATCTAAAGCAAGATGGAGGTCTTAGGGTGTAGGCCAGTCCTTCTTTTTCACCTTCTTCTCCATGGCTCTGGGTGGGATTTTGTAATTGGGTAGAAAAGTCCTCATTGCTGGTCATGGGTGGTTGGTTATTGGGTTAAAAGTGAAGATAATTTAGGTGTCATTTCTTAATTAAAGAATTAATTAGGACCTTAAAAGGCCTTGTAGAGAGAGAGATGGGGCTCCGTTTTTAGTTTGTTAGCCAGAAGTGCTAACGATTTGTGCGACTATAATATAGATAAGAATTAATAAACATCTGAGTCTGAACATGAAATACCATGTGAACATTTCTTTTTCTGGCAAAAAGAAGAAAAAACACAACACGGTGGTGCCCTGTGTGAGGACACCCATCAGAGCCAGGACCTCCTTTACCAATAAATTGGTTTTACTGGAGCTGAGCTATGTTATGAACCCTCAGGCCCCACTAATTGAGTTTAGCACATCTGCCCAACCCACCCATGGATTTGCCATATAAATTTTCCAAGAGCAAATTTTCCAGTAACAATCTTGTGTCTTTAACACTCACAGGATGGAGAAAAGACCCAAAAAACTCAGCACAGAAAGCATCCACCTCCCAAAAAGAACACACTCAGCTTCCTGGGAATGAGAAAAATCAGGCTTGTATTTCTAAAAAGCTGCTTTAGCTTTTGACAGGCTTGCCACGATCTCAATTGCCAGGAAAACAAATCTTTTCTGAGCTCAGAGCCCTCAGTTACCATCTCAGTGATTTAATTAAAAAGGAAAAGTTTCCTCCCACAGCCAGGAGGCACCTAGAAGTACTGGACAGTTGGAAAGAAGAGCAAAACAGCTTGGGGATATTGTTAAAAACATCTGGGTACGAAAAAATCTTCATGATTTAACAAGTTGTGCGGACCAAATAATGAATTTTAAACCAGGCCCAAAGCAGAAATTAAATTCATTTCCTTGAATTTAACCTGGGCTGCAGCTGGAATCCTCACCTCCAAACCAGCATTTTCAGCATCCCAATGTGCACAATGTGCATTATCCTTCAGAAAAAAACCAGCCCATAACTCTGGATCCAAAGCCAGGATTTTGGGCTCACCCAGTTCCAACTTCCCAGACTTATCAGGAGCAAACAGAACCACCTGGAGCCTCTCAGGAAGGTAAAAAAATCCAACATTGGTCCCAGAGCTTTTGTCCTTCTTGCTGCACCAGGGAATGGAGTTGATGGCTCTCCTGGAGAATTCCAGTGCCAGGGAAGAGTCCAAACTCCACTGGGAGAGCCCTCCCTGAGCCTCTCCCCTGCTCCTTTGTCCAACAAAAACCAATTCTCCTCACACAAATGGGAAATAAAGAGCAGAACTCCAGTTGAAACAATCAAACCTTGTTTTCTCTGCAGCTGGGGACGTTGTCCCTGTGCCGGGGTGAATTCAGAACATGAATTAAACCCTGAGTACACTCATCGCTCTTCCAAAAACACAGAAGGAAATCTGCTTTTTACCCTTACCTGATTTCACCAGGGATTTCTCCAAAAGCCTAAAGAGAAGAGGTTTTCATAGGTTCAGGGAAGAGACCTTGAAAACTGCTCCATTCCTGAATTCACCCATTTCTTTTGAACTCTAAATGCTAATAAGAAATCATCATTATTTAGATTTGTGGGTAGTTTTTTTTCTAAAAAGCATTGGAAACCTTCCAGCTCCAGGACAGATTCCTTAAGGAGAATGGAAGCAAAAGTATTTCCCTCAAACAGAAAACAGAGCTTTCACAAAGAGCTATTTGGTTCCTGCTTTTTCTACTCTGAGAAAAATACCTCCAGCTCAATTTTTTTTTAAATAATGTCATTTTAATGCCATTTTTATTCAGCGCTTAACACCTNTTTTTTTTTTTTTTCTTTTTAAATATCATTTTCTTAAGCATCAGCACACAGGTTTTTCTCACACTCATTTTTCACCTTTTTAACTTAGAGCACTTCTAGAGAATTCCTTCCTATTTTCACCTTGGATGTCCCAAGAAGCCTCTTTTTGGCTGGAATGGATCCTGCTTTTTCTACTCTGAGAAAAATACCTCCAGCTCAATTTTTTTTTAAATAATGTCATTTTAATGCCATTTTTATTCAGCGCTTAACACCTGCGTCAAACCCCAGCACGCTGCTGAATTTTACTTTTAAAGAGGTGTTTTTATCAAACAGCCATTCTCACCCCGGTGTAATATCTCATTTTCCCAGCAGTTGATTAAAATCCATCCTGTTTTCACTGGGGTACACCCAGTGACACTCCCCTGCTACAGAGATACACGGAGGAGATAAGAGAAAATAAAATATCCCTGGCAGCGCTGGGAACATTGGTAAATGCAGATATTCAGCACCTACTTATCTTTTATGTATACAGATATCCGCGGTGACAAATAGCCTATTATGGGCTGTGATTGACTCAAAATTGGGAGCAGAGGCTGGCAAAGAATCCTGAATAACTCCGAGGAGCAGCTCCTGATCCTATTTCACATTATGCACTCACAGATTGCCCGCAGGGAAAGGGAAATAGGAAAAAAACAATTTAATTTTAGCGTGGCTAAAACTGGAGATGGTTGTGGATTCTTCCAGTAATTAAAATAATTAACAGGACTTGGGTTTGGTGCTGGATGAAATTCTAGCATCTCCAGGTATTTCTCCAGGAGGCCTTGACCCTACAGGGCTCATCAGAAAAGAGGGTGAGAAATGCATCAGAACTCATTCATTAATTAATTAAAAAGTCATAAATACATCAGAAATTTTTCTCTCTGAGCTCAAGGACACCTGTGCCCAACATCTTCGGTCAAGTTCTCACAGCTGGCAGAGAAAAATCCTTGAGCTCCTTCCTGGATTTCCATTCAGTTTCCACTTGGGCAAATTCCCATCATTTTTCAGGGAATGTGGCCCTCAGTAGCATCCCTGGGAGTTTTGATGTCGAGTTCCAAGGATCCGAACGTCACAATCTAGAGACAGGAACTGAAATTTTGGCCCCCAAAATCCATCCTGGTGCACATCCCAAGCAGGCTGTGGTTCCACTGGCAATCCTGGAATGTTTTACAGCACATTTCCAGCAGCTGCTGTCCCAAATCTGTCAGAGCTGGACACCAAAGTCCTGAAATTCCCAGGTAGATCTGGAGAATTAACCAAGATAATTACATCGGCCATACAAACTATCAAACCTTTTATAAAAGCTACTCTTGTCCTAATCACTTTGCACCTTCCTGTGGAAAATGAGGTTCGCTTTCTTAGAAAAATTTATAAATTAATCACTTTGCACCTTCCTGTGAAAAACGAGGTTCACTTTCTTAGAAAATTTTCTAAGTTTAATAGAATTTTTTTTTTAAATAGACAACTAGGAGACAGACTAAAGCAAATTCAGTTTACTGAGCCAGCCAGCACCCCTTACCCCTTCAAACCCTTTGTTTTAAGGATCTCTGTGTTACGTGTTCAATAGACCCCGATGCATTATTCAAATATTCCTTTAAGTTCAGATGTTCTCTTGGTTTTGCTTCCCACAATTTGTCTTAGATCACTAAATTATCATTTTATTACTCCTTGTAGATAAAATTTTTTTTGAGGTCTTGCAGCCGTTCTTGTGTCTTATTCGTCTGATAGCAGGAGAACAATAAATTCCTTTCTGTAGCTTTTGGTCCACCAATGTTTTCATTTGTTGAATGCAGGAACGCAGAAATGCAAGAGGATTCCCTCCCCTACCTTCTGGTTTGGCCAGTTTGGATGTTACAGAAAAAAACCCAGTTTTTTACTTATAACACTGTGTTACAACAAAAAAGAAAATATACATTCATCGCATTTCTAAACTCCATTAATAAAAGAAAACACAGTAAAATCTTCCCACATTATACATAGAGTATTCATTTTAATATTTGCGAAAAACCAACTTTATATTGTGCATTTGTTACATTCTCATCCGCAGACTCAAACCTCTCAAACATCTAAACTCCTCTCCTCGGACAGACAAATCCATAATTATCCAGCGGAGATTTCTTTGCCCTGGTTTGTTTTTGTGAGCATCAGCTGCTGCTCCCATCCTGCTGATCCAACCCCAAATCCCTGCTCCTGCTCCCCCAGCAGATCTCCATCCTTCTCATCCTCTTCCTTCGTTCCAGCCAATCCATCACTGACTCGGGAAAGCTCCTGGAATGTTTGGGATCCATCATTTTCACGGGCGATTTCATTCAGATTTAGCTCCCTTAATAAATCTTCACCCATCAAAGTCATCAATCTCTTCAGTCCTTTCATCATTTCTGTTGCTCTTCTGGGAATGCCTTCCTGCTTTTCCCCAAATCCCTCCAGACTGGAGCGCTCAGCTGAGGATGCAGCATTTCACAGGAGCTAAATCCAGGAAGACCAACTCCTCCTCTTTTGCCAAGTATCCAAAATCAGAATTATTTTGTTTGCCACCTTTTTCGTTCAAATTTCAGCACCTAAAGTCTGAAAAACACTGAATCAGCTTTGCAGATGTTCAGGGATTATTTTCTCTGCAACTCATTTCTAAATTTTTTTTTTTTTGCAGGTTTGAAAAAAGCTGGAAGCACCAAACTTCATTGAATTGGCTGCATTTTATCTCAAAAATAAAAAATACGACAAAAGCAACTTGATTGCCATACAAACAACAACAAAAAAAATCATGATTTGCTTTCTGATTCCTGTTGAATATTTTTACTCCTCTCCTTGAACTTCTCATTTCACCAAAACAAAAGCTCCAAGGGCTCCTCATTCAGGCTGTGACCAGACCCAAAGCTGATTTCTCATGGACACAAACCGATTTAGGCTCATCTGAAGCTTTAAAAAAACTTTTTTGGAGGGAAGCTCTGGAGCTCCCCTCTGTCTTTTTGATGCCCCCAAGTATTTCTTCTTTCCAGGCCTGGAGTTTTCCGTGGGAACACCGAATTTGGAGGTGAAAAGTCACCTTGAAATGGCTCACAAGGAGGTCAGGAGCAGCTTAGATGCTTTTCAAGCCGAATAAACACCAACAACCTCTGGAAACCCAACTTTTCCCAGCACCGAGACAACACTTGGAGCCCTTTGCTCATTTCAAGCTGTTAAAAAATCACCTCATCCCTTCCACTCAATAATTTCCTGATTTATTACAGAAAGGTGAGAGGTGCTCCCTCCCCTCACCAATTACCTGAGCCCTTGGGTGCTCTCTGATGCGTCTTTGCATGAACAACTTTGTTTTCAGACTTCCTCGTCCTTCTTGAACTGGAATTATTTGTCAAACAAGAGCAATTTTCCCCTCGCAGAAGGCAGCTAATTAGCGTGGCGGGCTGTCACTTTGTCACACCGCGGTGACAAACAATGCAGGGGATTAAAGAGTTGCTAATTGGCTGATACTTCGAGTAGCAATTTCAGCCTGTTTAATGCGGCAAGAAAACATCGGAAAGTTGTTTTGATCAGGCTACGGGGAAAAAAAAAAAATTCAACAAAATCATTTTTTTTCCAAGAGGAAGAGCGTCATCCCATAGGAGAAATCCCAAAGGCAGGAAGCCTTTCCAATATGGGATTGAGGAAAATTATCGCTCCGTGTGTTGTAGGAATGTTCTGCCAGAGGAAAGTTTGTTGTAAATTATTCTTGGATTTAGGGCCTTTTTTAAAGACCTGCATTTCCAGATCACAGAGTGATTGGTGCTTTCTAAATGGGCATTGAACAATGAAGATAAAAGGCATTTGGGGGTTTTTTGGGATTTTTTTTTTTGCATGTTAAAAGGATCATGGAATCACAGAATGATCTGGATTGGAAAGGACCTTAAAAATCATTTCATTCACAGAGTGAATGAGTGATCACAGAGGGAATGAATGATCACAGAGTGATCGATGCTTTCTAAACAGGCACTGAACAATGAAGATTAAAGGGATTTGGGGTTTTTTTTGAGTGGTTTTTTTACATGTCAAAAGGATCATGGAATCACAGAATGATTTGGGTTGGAAAGGACCTTAAAAATCATTTCATTCACAGAGTGAATGAGTGATCACAGAGTGATCAGTGCTTTCTAAATGGGCACTGAACAATGAAGATTAAAGGGATTTGGGATTTTTTGGGGTGGTTTTTTTGCATGTTAAAAGGATTATAGAATCACAGAATGATTTGGGCTGGAAAGGACCTTAAAAATAATTTCATTCCATCAACACCTCCCACTGTCCCAGGCTGCTCCAAGCTCTGTCCAACCTGGCCTTGGACACTGCCAGGGATCCAGGGGCAGCCACAGCTGCTCTGGGAATTCCATCCCAGCCCTTCCCCACCCTCACAGAGAAGAATTCCTTCCATATTTAACCTAAATTTCCTCTCTGTCCCTTTGAAGCCTTTCCCCCTTGTCCCATCTCTCCAGTTCCTCTCCATCTTCCTCATGGTTTCCTTCAGATCCGAGGAATTCTAAACTACTCCAACGTGAAACTCTGACCAGAAAATGCCCCAAAATAATTCAAAACTTCTCCTGCAGCCACTGAGGATGAGTTAAGAAAGCCTGGGAGAGGATGAAATGGCCTTTCAGTTACCAACAATTAAGCAGGAAAAGACAAGATAATCAGGGTAATTAGCAACATCTAAACCGACAGCATTAATTTTGTGGTGAATGCAGGGATTTGCAGCGGGTGGGAGCAGTGAGGTCAGCGCTCAATGTTCATCCCCACACCTGCAAAAACCCCCGAGGAAAACCAAACTTTAACAGCTGAAAACGCATCAGAGAATTGTTGTGAAAAACCCCGGAGTGCTCCTTTCTTCTGGGGAGGAAAATCACAGGGACAGAAACATTTAAAATAGAACCAATACTCACAGTTTGGGGAATATTGGGGTGCAAAAGCCTGGATGAGCTTCAATCCTGTTTTTCATTGCCAAAATCTTGCTAATCTTTCATTTCCTTGCTAAATCTTCGTATTTCTTCAGAAATCCTGGAAGGAGAGCTGCTAAATAACCACACTTGGGAAAATGTTGTCTCCCACCCTGGCCTGAGCAGTTGAAATGAGTCAGAGCTGCTCTTCCACTTCTGCTGCCTTCACCTGGAATCTCCTGGTTCCTGCAAGGAAAACGAGGAAAGGAAATAAACCACGCAAGGAAATAAAAGAACCTCCAGGCAGCCTCCATGATAAACAGTACAGGCTGAGGCAGCCTCCCCAAAATGCCCAAATTCAGAATTTTTTAGCTATCCTAAAGGGCTCAGGTAGGGATCTGCCATTCTCTGGAGAATACTTTTAATTAGGAAAACATCCTGGGAAAAAATGGGAATGGAATTGAGCAAGTGTGGATGTCAAACCTGATGGAAGAATCCCAAAAATACCCATTATTGCTGGGGAACAGAGGTGTGGAGCTCATTTTTATCAACAGAATCATTGAAAGGCAAATAAAAACCCACAGGAAATAAAGGAAGTTTCTTTGCTGGCTTTCTGCTCCAAGTTCTTCCCTTCAGGAGCTGAGCACTCCACAATAAAAGAAGAGGGAGGTTGGAAATGTGGCAGCTCCAGGGTCCCACCAGCCTGGCTCAGCCATTCCCTGGATAATCAGCAGGGACAGGAGACTTTGGCCAGAGAAAAGAAGAAATTAATCAGGTTTCTGCTGTCAAAGTGTTGCTTTTTACCCCTTCAGCTCAAGACCAGGCCACTGCTGGTGGTTTTTTTTCCCCTTCAAAAGCCCAGAACTTTCTCCTGAAGCGATCCAGGGGAAAAAAAATTGAAAATTTCTGTGTTTGAGGGGATCCAAATGTCCCCACTGTGTATTTTCCCTCTATTTTCCTGATTAAGCTCAACACAACTGCTGACGTATCATCATCATCAAAGGAGGAAAAGAATCTCACAAATGATCACTAGAGGAGGAGAAGAATCCCACAGAAGAATCATTAAAGGAGGAAAAGAATCCCACAGAAGAATCATCAAGGGAGGAAAAGAATCCCACTAAAGAATCACTAAAGTAGGGAAAAAAAACTCACAAAAGAATCCTTAAAGGAGGAGAAGAATCCCAAAAATGATCACAAAGGGAGGAAAAGAATCCCACTAAAGGATCAAAGGAGGAAAAGAATCTCAGAAAATAATCATTAAAGAGGAAAAGAATCGCAGAAAATAATCACTATAGGAGGAAAAGAATCCCACTAAAGAATCACTAAAGGGGGAGAAGGATCCCACAAAAGGATCATCAAAGGAGGAAAAGAATCTCAAAAAAGGATAATTAAAGGAGGAAAGGAATCCCACAAAAAGATCATCAAAGGAAGAGAAGAATCCCACAAAGGAATCATTAAAGAAGGAAAAGAATCCCACAAAAGAATCATCAAGGGAAGAAAAGAATCCCACAAAGGAATTATTAAAGAAGGAAAAGAAACCCACAAAAAGAATCATTAAAGGGGAAAAAGAATCGCACAAAAGAATCATCAAGGGAAGAAAAGAATCCCACAAAAAGAATCATTAAAGGGGAAAAAGAATCCCACAAAAGGATCACTAAAGGAGGAAAAGAATCTCACAAAAGAATCATCAAGGGAAGAAAAGAATCCCACAAAGGAATC
>VWYN01019159.1:152796-209656 GCA_013400075.1 Hippolais icterina | reverse complement strand
AATTTTCTTATTTTCCTTCTATTTTGTTCTTTTCCCTCTTCTTCCCCTTTTCTTCATTGCAAAAACACATTTTAGGAATCAGAGACATAAAATCCCACCAGAAGAAAAGAAATGATTTCCTGTGGGCAATGTCACTGCTAATATGACATGTCCAAAAGCAGATGTTGGTTGCTTCAGGCTGCCCTATGATATTTTTTTAATCTTTGACAGTGCATCATGGGGACTGGGAGAACTGTATTCATGCAGGCATCGTTCATAAGGATCTGAAGTCGGTAACAATATTGCAAAATTCATGCTGTCCTGAATAAACTGCTCAGTAATAGCCTTACCTTCTGCACAAGGCTTTCAACAGGGCTCCAGCTGAACGAGACATGTAATTCAGAACAGATGAAGCATAAAAACCCCATAAATATTGTACAATTGCTCCAAAAGGATCATGCATGACTGCATACATCCTAATTGTCCTTGGTTTGTATGTAGATTCAGCAGTGCAAACACCAGTGCCATGCCATAAGCACTGCCAACATGAATTTCTAAGCTAACCTCAGGAAACAGTGTGGGAAAATGATGCTTGATTATTAGTGCATGATTTCAACCCAAAAAGGGCTACCCAAGTGTTCATCTGGCAGCACAGCAGGCTCTTTGTCTGTATTAAAGGAACTATTTCCGAAGGAAAACACAACGAAACATAAACAGAAGACAAAATCCCAAAAATCAAATAAGGTGTGTGGAAGTTGGATGTTGCACACACGCAATGCACAGGAGGCTGTGCTGCAGGGAGGGTTGCCATGGAGACTGAAGGATGGCAGTAAAAATGCAATAGGGTCTGAGAGTGAGGTGCTGGGAGCATCCCAAACTAAGCCTCAGCTCCCACAGAAGTAGGGGCAAGTCGAGATCTGTCCCTGTTTCTTGCTAAAGCAGGCTGGCACTGGGCAAGATGAGACTGAGACAGGCAGCAAGAGTGGCACAGGAGCCACCAGGAGCTATCACCTTCACAGGAGCTGTTCCCCGGGAAGCAACCATGCCAGGAAGAAAAGGATTTCCTTGCTGCTCCCCAAGAATGCTGCCTGTGCACAGCTTTCCTGTCTCAGAATGAGAAGTAAATGACTTGGCCTTTTAAATAAAATATCTTACCTCAGCTAGTCTGGCTGGTGAATCATGAGGCCTGTGTCCTACTCCCACCTCTCATAAAACCTTCCCTTTCTACAACAGGGAATATTAAAAGAGTTGCTGCTTCCTTTTTTTTGTAACTACAGCCACAGCTGGAGCAGGGAGTGATCAGGGTGAGCCTTGTTATTCTGTCCAGCAGAGGACAGAGGTGACAGCCCCATCCTCTGTGCCCACACAGCCACGGTAGAGACCACAGTGATATTGTCACAGTGAGAGGCACTCACAGGTTGTCACTATGGGGTTAAACCTCCACCTCAAGACTCAGGACTGAAAACCTGTTCCTCCCCAGATCAATCCTATGAGGTTGTGGAGACCAGTGCACCTCCTGAACCAGAATACAAAATGCTACCTTGGAGGGATGTCCCCTGGATCAGACCAGCCCCTTCAGGTCAGGGAAAAGAAGCTTCCTCCCAGAGTTCTTTGACTGTTATGCAAATGTACCCCAGTTCTAGCTCCCCAGCTGGCCTGTTGGCCTCCCCGCCTCTTTTCTCCCTTTTATGTCCCTTCCCTAGAATGTTCTCCCTTCCTTGAGACCCCATTGGTCCTCTGCCCTTGTTCCGCCCCTGTTTCTCCATTGGGTCTCCTCCCCTCTTACCCTGGTTCTGCACCACTTTCTCCCTCACCCATGAGACCCTGTTACCAAATCCACCCCTGCTACCCCTCATATATAAACCCTGGTCCCTCACATGTACCCTGCCTTCATCCCTGGACCTCTTCATGTGCAGTTGGATTAAAGCCTCTCCATGGAATTCCAAATGAAGGCCGTTCCCTTTTCTTTACTGCCAGCAGATTACAACTGATGGCGTGTGAGTGTGTGTGCCTGTGCCCCCAAGTGACTCCCCATTTGGTGATGCTTCTTGGAGGTTGTGTCACTCCTCTACCTCCACCTTCTTCCAAGAGCACTGTAGGGCCACATTTCTCACATGAAATGTTATCTCCAGCGGAGCAGATGCTGTTTGCATGGTCAGCAGGCCCTGCTGAGGCTCTGGGGACTGAGGCTGCTCAACCCCATGTGTTCTTTTCTGATGGATTTTCATGTTCACCATGACCCAGCCACCCTGAACCCACACAGAATCCTGCTGACCAAATGGTGCCCGTGGTAGGATTCAGGTGAATGTGAGGATCTCTCATTCCTAAATCAAATCACCCTTCTTTTCCTTGCCCCAAATGGTGACACGCTAAGCTAAAATCTAGCTAATAGAAAGCCAGACTGGTTACATTGATGGGTCTTTTTCCTTTGTATCCTTTTGACTTTTAAATAATTTTTCCTTTTTATGTTTTCTTTTGAATACCCCTCTAATTTGTCCTGTTGCTGAGTTTTCTAGCAAGGGAAACTAACTGGCTTCCTGTATGCTAGACCCTAGGAATTAAATGATGTGTTTATAGTCCAATAAGGTAGAATCTGGAACCCTGTAGGGAAACAGGGAGAGAACCAATTTATCAGTATAGATAGCATAATAGGTATCGGTGGTGGTAAAATTATATAATCAGTAATTACTTGTTAAAACAATTCTAAAAAAAGAAAAAATGCCTAAGAAACAAAACCCCAAATTTCAGTTCCCAAGGCACTTTAAATGCCTACAATCCTGGAGAAACCCTTTCCGTACAAGAAGCTGAAGTTTCTTTCATGTGCACGACACATTGTTCGGATCTAGTATGGAAACAGTACTGAAAGAATTAAAGGAAACTTATTGGGACCACTTTTGGTCCAAAATTACAATGTGTAGTTGATTAATGGGGCATGCCCACGAGAAGAAATAAAATTTATAAGTGAAACCTTGAAAGCTGTTAAAAAATTCTTAAAAGGCCTAAGAACTATTTTTCTCTGAACAGTTGTGATGGATATATGAGACCATTTATCACAGCCAAGAAGTTTGTGGTTTTTAATCAGGTAAGAAAGTTAAACAGTAAAGAAAACTTATACATAATTTCTAAATCATTTAAATTATTTCTTGTGCTTATGGAAAAGCAACTCCTTCCACATATTACTAAGTTCTGCTCTCCTTTTAGTCATTGGTTTATCAACATCTCTCTGAGTAATAGAATATTATTTCTTGCAAATCATCCTATCATGCCCACATAAATAAAAGATAGTAATCACCTGCTCCCTGTAAATAGTTCTGCTTATCAAGTGTGGGGAGTTTTTAAACTTGTTTTTAATTTTAAAAATGCCCATTTGGAAAAGGCATATCAGTAACACGCAGTACCAAACTCTTCTGAAATTACATATGCAGATATTTCTTGTGCTAAAATGAAGGTGATATAATCAATCTAAATCCTCTTTTTGCTACTCTGTACTTCCACACAAACTTTAACTGTGTGTAATTTTTTTCCTCACCATATGAATTTAGTCTTTTGCAATCAGCATTTTGGATGGTTATTGAGGAAACGTGAGCGAGAGACCTGAAGCTCTCACTCAGAAGTTTGGGTTCTGTAAATCTTTTTGAATTCAAAGTTTTCCAGATGAAATGGGGGAGGAGACCTTAATGTCCTCTCTATCCATTATATAAATTTATAATCCATAAATTTCATAAATTGCTATAGTTTGCCTACTGAATTAGCACATCTAAGGAAGTTGCTTTAGCAGTTCACAAACCCTAAAGATGACCAAGCTGCTCCTCCAGTGTTTCCTCATTATTCCATTTCTTCCAAGTGCATCACAGTCTGTGCTGCTTCAGGAAAAGGTCATATTTTGATGACAGGGCAGATTGAGCCTACTTTTACCCCTGCTAAATGGAACACAACAAAATACAGTCTCTTTATAAGCTAATCATCCTGGTTCATGCAGTGTTTTGTGGCTTAGATGATCTTTCTTTTGGCTCCACACCATCTATCCATTACAAAATCTCTTGTCGCACACAGAATCTGTAAAATTTGGGAGCTTTGAATCTTAAATCCTGCAAAACTAGCTAGACTCGGGAACATGACAGTGCCTTGTGAAGAAGCACATATTTTTAAATAAGGGGAAAACTTGGGATTTAAAAAATTCACACATTTTCTATTCATCAGGTTGTCATTCCTATGTCAGACTTCGGCAAATTTTGCTGCTATCTGACTACTGTATCATCAGTGAGAGGTAAAAATAAATAAACACAAAGTGTGGCTGCTTCTTCACCTTGATACCAATCAACCACCCCACCTGCCTGGGATCTCAATCCATGCAGGCATCCCTATCCAAGTTGTTGGTTTTGGCACCTTGCTTTATATTATTTATATAATCATGGTGCATGGTTGCAATCCCTCCCTCCACGATGTGTGGCTTGATCCTTTGCATACCCAAAGAAGGTTTCAAGCTCTTTTAGAAAGTGCCAGGCTTTAAAAAAAATCATTTCCCCTGTTCCTGTTAGACTTGTGATTTCTACAAGATTTCAGCCTTCAACTTTGCACTATTATCGATCACCTGCTTTTCTTATCAACACTTCTACTCTCACATCCACTGCTGAAAAATTCACTCTAAACATTTGTGAAGAACTTCTATTATCAGCTTCAAAATATTTTTTTAAAACCTGTTTTGTCTCAGATTACCTATTCCTCCAGTTTTTTACCAGCTACAGGGAAAGCTGCTTTTTTTTTTTTTTAACACAGATACCTTGGGCAATGGACACTTTCTCAGTGTCCATTTAAATTTCTGTCTTACTGCTGGGATAACTCACCACATACTCCTTGTTGACCTAAAAACCACAAACACCATTCTTTTTCTCCCTTCCTCCACTTTTTCCTATGCATTTATCTTTGATTAGACCTCCTAAGGCTACAATCAAGGCTTGAGTGATGCAATTAAGATTAATATTTATAACAATTTTGGTATAGTGAGCCTCTAACCAAAATTACCAATTGTTTTGGAGGAAGACCTGTGACCTTAGATATTTAAATCCCAGCTGCCTCAGTCCTGTAACTTTAAATATTTAAATCTCAGCTCCCACAAGGAATGAAATAACTACCTCAAGGAATAATGCAGTTAGTGATGAGTGGACCAAGTCACTTGCTGGATATACTTTTATTCCTTTCTATGATTTATGACATCACAGGATCAGTCCTTACAGCTCCATGGCTGTTTGAATATAAAGGCTGAGTTTCAGTACAAATCCTGGCATCTATCCTCTGGCGGGGCTGGCAAGGAGAAAGCCTTGCTCCAAAGCACATTGTGCTCTTGAGTTTCAGTCCAGAAATCTCTACTTGAAGAATCTCTACTCTCAGCACTGCTCACAATCGTCATGGGAACTTGTGGTCAGCAGGGTATGACAAAAAAGGCAACAGGAAGAAGAAAAGCAGAAATGGACTAAAGCAAGCTGTCGTTAAAAAACACCCAGGCAGTGGTGGGAACTGTCATGGAATTCCTTAGTGATGCTAGGGGACATATGTCAGAAAGGTCTGGGTTATTTGCTTGAGACAATAAATAAATAGGTACTCAAGTAACAGTACTGGGGAAGCTTTCTTAAGATGTATGGATCAAAAAGCACTTCAAAACCAGACTCTCGTTCAGATCTGTGGGATGTGTTTGCCAAGTAACAAAAGATTGCAGCTCCTTTCATGTGAGGGAAAATGTGTGTTTCCTTCTGCAAGGTAAACAAACCCAAAGCAGTTGCAGATTCCAGGAAGCTGAAGCCAGACCAGACACAACTGCTGGCTGGTCACTCAGGATTCCTGCAAATACCTTGGGCAATCTCCTTGTTACCTGACAGTTATTATTGCCAGAGCATTTATGTAGTTTTTCAGTTTGTTTAACTGTTATGCAGGAAATAGGAATTTTTATATTTTATGTTTCTTTTTGAGGTGGAAAAATTTCCTTCCTTCTAGAGGAAAAATGTGGGAGGGACGCATAAAGCTCTTAAGACACAAAAAGATTAAAAAGTGCCTGTTCAATACAGACAAAATCCACAATGTACTCACTTTGTTAACTTTATCCAGAGCTGCTCCAGGGCACTTCCAGCCTGCCTGCTTCAATTAAAAAAATCACCTTAAAATAGACAATGTCATATTTCTCCTATACCTTACATTGCCTATGTCCTCCATGGAGGTCAAAAGGGACAAGGCATTAATATTGAAACTGTAGGAATAATTCTAGGACTTCACCAAGAAGATCTTGGAGCTACAAAGCCCCGTGCAGTGGAAAGCAAACTATCCCATTCTGTACTCTCACAGCTCTATGGATATGAACATCTGGAATACATATCTCATAAATGATTATCCTGCAGAAAAATACTGGGTGTGCTCAAGGCATACACTGTAAGTGGTGAAACTGCTTTGTCATGAGACTGGACATTAAAATTTCTTCATGAAAAGGCTGGTCAAACATTGGAATGGACTGCTCAAGGGAGTGGTGAAGCCACCATTCCTGGAAGTGTTCCAAAAACACAGAAATGTGGTGCTTAGGGACATGGCTTGGTGGTGGCTTGGCAGTACTGGGTGAATGGTTTGGCTCTTGGAGGCCTTTTCCAACCTAAACAGTTCTGTGACTCTATAAGAAAAACAGATTAGAACGTACATTAATTAGGTAGAGTGAGGAGTGCATTCTTTTGTTGCCTTTTTTTAGGATACAAACCCATAATTCTATACCCATTGAATAGTTCTACACATCAAGTGAGATATTCCATGACTTTTTTTTGTTGGGGAAAACTACACAGAAAATTTACTGTGAACGTGGCTCAGCAGAGAGCAGGAGGGTAAAAGACGAAGTTGGGACCTTTGAGTCTTCTTGGAATCATGTAACTTTGGTTGCAACAAAAATTGTAGATGCAAGAAACTATTAATTACTAGTGCTGTTGGCTGTAAACCCGAAATAGTATTGGAATAAATCTTTGATGGCCAAGAAGTTCCACTGTGCAGTGCTGATGTGTGCGGGGGTGTTTCTGCCATCAGCAGCCTCCAGAGTACACCAAATCAATATTTTCCATTGACTGGGGGAAGCTGTACAGTTATGACCACCATATATTGCTCCTTTGGTCTCTTTATCCCTTGCTTCCTCACGCTTGGCCCTGATGTTCCTCTGCCTTTTCCCACCCTCACAACACTGCTGCAGACTCCTTTTCCAGACTGAGGCAGGGTGGATATTTATTCTGTGTCCAAAAAACGTTATTTTGGGGAAAACTGCATTAATCAATTTATTCCACCTCCCCTCTCCTCACAGCCCTTTAGCCTAAATACCATACACAGTAAAAGTTAGAACATCTGGTTCTGTGTTCTTTTGTAAGGCAGACATGTAAAACAAGATCCTCTTCTTCTATTGGATCTATTTCTATACCAGTTATGGAGTGCTCAAGTCCTTTACAACCCCAATAAAAATGTCCCACTGTAGTAAATCAGATTTTCCACCAAATATTTGTCTAGCCGTGTTCCCATTTTGTCAATCAAGGTGGCACCTCACATGCCACAGGAGTCAGATGGACTCTGACCTGACTTCAGCTCTGGTGTACACCCTGAAATTCCTTTTCCACAAAAACCAGATCATTCCCTGCTGACTGTAAAGTAGAACACTGAGTAGGGAAATGGGATTCTTTGCCATCAGACTATCAATGTAATCCATAGATATTATTTTTTTTCCTTTTGGTCCTTGGAAGTACATCTACTGCTCATGCAAAATTTTTACCTGCAGATTTCCTGTAGGTAACATGAATTAGTTAATAATAATAACAGCATGAAATAAGGATTACTTGAGTTTAGCATTAGAGAAATGTAAAACTGCCTGCAAGCTGCTGTCTTCCTCTTCATGGCATTCCTCTCATTCCATAAGATCAAGTATTTTGTCTTCTGAATTATTACCAGCCAAACAGATGGCAAGAGCCCAAGTGTGCCTCACTGGCAGGTATTTTCAGAAAGCTTTTCATTAAAGGATAATGGGATAAATTCAATATTCAGCCACATGAAGGTACAGCCGGCCTGTGTCCCTGGAATTACTCCATGTATAAGCTGGGAAAAACCCCACACAGAGCAGAATTTGGTCCATTATCTTTAGGATTAATGCCTGAATGACATAGATCTGTCAGCTTTTCCTGCAAATGTAATTGTATTGCACTTTACTATGGATATTATTAATTAACACTCCATTTGCAGGTGATCTAATCAGTTAATATATGCCTTTGAAAAATGTAGTATTGCCCTACTGCAAATGGATGTTTAAGCTGACTTGTAGAAATCTATTTTTGGCTCTTTTCATTCCAATATTCCTATTTCTAACTTCATTGCTTCAACATTTGGCAGGGAACACTTAGACTGTGTCAGGCATCCCGTGATCAGTATCCATGGGCTAAAAATGTTGGGAGAAACCAGTGTGAAAGCTGCAGGGTTTCCTCTGAAAGTACTAGCTCTCTGTTTGAGCTCCTTCTCAAACAGCATATTTGACAAGCAAAAAATTAAATAAATTATCAACAGTTTTGCTAAGACGCATTCCTGTCAGCGTGAGTGAGTTCTCACAGATTTTGAATGGACATGTATGTAGATGTTAATCAGGAGAGAAAATGAATGGGAAGTGCAACATAATCCATTTAGGAGAAGTTCTTCATTTATGCAGAAATAAAAAAGAGTCTCAAATTCATGATTAAACATAAAAATTATGAGAGACCTTTACTCCTCCTCTGCCAGTATTTCCACACTTCTTGCTTTGTGTGAAGCTGTAATTTGTTGATTAAATTAACATTTTCTATAAGCATGTTCATGGAATGAGCAGCAAGGGTTATTACAGTCTTAAAGCAGTTTCCTTGGCATTTTACAAGGCAAGCATAAATCGCATTTCAAATTTCAGAGTTTCCACTTCCCTTGAGGGCCTTCAATGAGAAATGTGCTAACTAAAGCAAAAGAAAATGAAATCCCTGTATTTTTGGAGCACTGTTGGAAGAGTGAAGTAACTATAGGATGAAGGAATATTTGGGAAAAAACCCAGAATGGATACCTTCACCCTGGTTGTGTGGCCTAGAATTTAGGTATTTTGTAAAGTTTAGAAATATTTCAATAGCATTTATTGATATACCAGATTATTATCCTGCTTTCTGTACTGCCTTAAGAAGAAGACTGAACCACGTATATAAAATGTTAAGGAGTAGAATAAAAAAACTATCTGAAGTACAAATTACAAATTTGTCAGCCCAGATATTCTCAAGCAGTTGGAACCAATCAACAGCACACCAGATTATCAGCAATGTATTACAGTGTCATTTCTAGATCACTACATAAATATTCATATAGAGAAATAAAAACTGTTTAATCACAATTTCTTGTTTACAAGAAAAATAGGGACAAAGTGAAGAGGGACAGTTATAAGTATGTGGAGGTTATGTAAATGCTCAGGAAAAGCTTTACAGTTTAGACAGAGATATTTTAATGGCTTAACCACACATAACTAAAATGTATTTTATACTTCCATCAGAATCATACAATGGTTTGGGTTGAAAGGGACCTTAAAGATCATCTATTCCAGTCCTTCTGTCCATGGGACACCTTTCACTATCCCAGGTTTCTCCAAGCCTTTCCAACCTGGCCTTGGACGTTTACAGGGATGGCGCAGCCACAACTTCTCTTTGCACCCTGTGCCAGGGCCTCACCACCCCCACAGGGAAGAATTTCTTCCTAATATCCAAACTAAACCTGAAGCTTGAAAAATTCAGGCAAAAGCACATATTTCAATAATGACAGTAACTGGAAGAGTTTATCTCAGCACCCCTCAAAATAATGCCACCAGGACTCGGATTTAACTCTATTTGAACATCATCCCGTGAGCACCATCTTTGCTATCTCTGATCCTTTTCCTTATCGTGGTGTAGGTATGGCTACAGCTGCTTCTTCTGCTCAGTATCATGCATTTGTTTGCCAGTCACAGCCCCATTCATTATGCTTCTCAAGCACATCTATACTCCATGAGGAGCACATCTGAGATCATCTTTAGGAGCCGGGCTTGCCATGCATGCAGACAGATGATTTGCAGCAACAAAGCTGGATTTGGAACAAGGCCCTAATGATTTATCCATAAGGCTAGGAGGGATTGCAAGTTTAAATCTACTGCAACAGCTTCTTTCTTTCCACTGTGGGATAGATAAACAGCAGCATGGAAGGAAAGCAAAGTGCTCCCAGGCCAAGCCACTCTCATCCCAGAACAGTCAGTCCTAGTTATTACTGCACTTCCAGAGCATGATATCTTCCAGAATGGAATTTATAGGCCTTTGAGTACCTCCTTGCAAAAAGAGAGGCAAATGAGTCCAGTGGGGCAAAGATTTGCCTTGCATAACCTCATGATTTTTCAAGTCTCCTCTAAAAGCCAGATCTCACTGGCCAAAGGGTTGATGAGAGTCAGAATTCTTCTGGAAAGGGGAATGGAAGAGAAACACCAAAACTCTGCTGAAAAGGAAGAGAAGGCAGAATTTGTCCCCCACACATTTATGTCAGTGGTACACGTAAATATTAAGATTATAATGCCACTTCCACAGCCAGCTGGCTCTGCTGCAGTAGTTCTCTCCTTTCACACTCCTGGCTTGCATCTCACTCTTAGTTGCTCTTCATTTCTTTTAGCTTCACTGGGCCAAATTCCAATTACCTGGAGAGACAGAGAGAGAGAAAGTGGGATGGGAGGCTGAGAACATGCACAGAAATAGTAGTTGAATCTTGATGGACCTAGCAACAGCTGCAGAAGCTTCATTCCTATAAAATATTATTACTTTTTCATCTTCAGATAAACTAATGTGACATGCAATGACTGGCATAGATGAGACAAATGGTAATGGATAAAGATGCCTCCTTAACTATATCCCAGTTGATGTAACTGGGGAGTTGCAGCTTGGTCTTATTTTTTTTTACACATAAAGGATATTTTCTTTGTGTCAGTTTTGATCTTGTCTAAGAGAATGAGTTGTAAATTTAGAAAAAATTGCTTTGCTTGACATTCATTTCTTCATTACCAGAATAGATTTGGAGTACTTAAAAAAAGCTTTCACAGAGTGACTGCTTGAATGAGTGAAATAAAAAAAAAATAGCAACAATAAAAAACCCTAAATACAATCAAGAGAGATTATAAATGTCTCATTAAAACTGATGACAAAAGCTCACTCCCCCTCATCAGCATCCAAATCCTTTATCCCAAAAAGGAATAGGACATTAAAAAGCTTCCTTGGAATTAACATGCTACCCAATTTGCCTTCCAAGCCCATGTAACCACAGAGGCTCAATTCCTGCAGAATTATCAGTGTTTATTCACCAGGAATTACAACTGATTTACAGCCATGTGTATGAAGGAAGTACCAAAACTAGCAGGTGAACTTTTCTGTAATATTGACAACAAAAACTCCTTTGTGTAATAATATTTTCCACTTTTCAACTTCAGCAGCCATTTCAAACAGTGTAATTTTTCTAAGTGCTGACTAAGAGAACACGATAACCATTCACAAAGGATATTAGGAAAGGAGAGTAAAATTTTAGGTCCTTCAGGGGAGCATAACTAAAAGCAAGGGAATGCAACCAAAACTAGAAAAATCAGTGGTCCCATCCTCTTAACACCCACCAAGCAATATCACACTTCCTATTCTGAGTCCCTGATTAATTGCCAAATCTGTTTTTTGATAACACTTGTCAGGTATTTATGGAGTACCATGTTCTTGTTCATTGCCAGGTGAGGCAGCATTAATGGGCTGATTTCTGCAGGAAATGTGAGTCCATACTGTGTGTTTACAGGGATAAGTCATTAAGCTATCTAACAGCTAAATAGGAACCGACTTTGAAATGTGTAATTTTGTGTATTTAATCTTTCAAGTGAAGTGTGAAAACCCCCAGAACTGAGGCTTTTGGAAAGTACCTGCAGTGAAAAAGCTTGATGCAGTTGTTTTAGAAGTCCTTCAATCTGAATATTTTTCTATACACCCTCCAGGCCCTTTGCAGGCCACCAGAACCAATCCTCCAATTTCCAGTGCATTATTAGAGCCTTTTTTCTGGGTGCAGCCTGGGAAATGGCTGCTGATTACATGGATTTTTCAGGCAGTGGCAAGAGGCTATTTTGCGCCACCAGCTTTCTTAGCCACCTCACAAGGTGACAGATGCTCATGTGGAAATGACCCAGAGGAAATTACTACAGGCTTCCTTCAGGTCCCTGGAAATGATGGCATCCAGGAGCAGGTTTACCCCACTGCCACCCAGTTTGAGCCTGGCTTTGAGGGATATGCCTCGCACACAGGTCTACAAAGAGCAGCTTGCAAAATAAGTCACTGGCAGAAGTCTGCTGCTGGGTGACATCTTCCCAGGCTCTCCTCTGACCTAAAGAGCCACTGAACACTGAAAGGTTTTATGCCTTGTGGTCTGCTGTACTGGATATGTGCAGTAGATTTTGGTGGGTAGTAGAGGCATCTTCTCACTTCACAGGGAAATTTGATCTGCCGGATGGAGGGAGGGCCCAGCTCAGGCAGAAGCCCAACAGGTGTAACCAGATAAATAAAGTCTCATAATCTGCCTGTTGCTGTGAGAACATCAGCTCACAGAACTCACCTTAGATACAGAAATTGGATATTAGACATTGGAAAAGTCGGATTCTAATGAAACTTCGGGACTTTAGGCCCTCTTCAAATTAACACAATTTTTACCGGAATGACTGCAACTAAAGAGAGACAGGCATGCACTTCTCAGCTGCAGAAAACTGAGGACTATTCTCCTTCATTTGGAAAGCTGAACTTTCTTTTTTCCAATTGTGCTTCATCTTCCTTATTCCTCCTCACATACATTAGGTCCTACCTAAATCCTTCACACTGCATTTAGAACCAAATAAAGCATTAATATGTTCATCTGTGTGAAATGTTCTCTTAACTATTACCTCGGGCAGTCATTTAGTTGGATCTGATAGGGGAATGCATTGACATTGTTAAGGTTAATGACCCAATGATTAACAATACACATTTTGCAGCTCAGTGCTCCCAGCCACTGTTTCAGAGTAATGTGAACAACGACATGTATATTATGCTACAATATATGGAACGGAGTCTTTCTTCCCACATAATAAGTGCTGTAAAAGAAATCAGCCCATGCTCAAATTGGTAGTTTGAAAAGATGGACACAGTTTCATACTTATCAAAAATGTGAGGAATCTCACAAAGCTGATAGATGATGTTATATTAATCCTGATTAGCTCATAAAACCAGTCAGCTTATATATAATTTGTGTCCCACTGCATTGAGCTAAATCACGCACTATTTTTAAAAAGATACTTTTTATGCCTATAATGATGTCTTACTAAAGCTGTGGTGCTACGCTGGATCATCCACAGCACAGGTCTGAGCTGAGCTGATGATGCACTTGACTGCACCTCTGTGCAGAGCACAGGGTATGGCCTGTGGGCTGAGCATGGGCACACAGCCGTGTTTGGCACCAGGGCAGAGCAGAGGGAAGAGCTCCCAAAGCTGAAACTGGAGCAAGAGTGGGGGATGTCTCAGTGTGTGCACCGTGGTGGGTTCACTGGTGTTACACAGGTGAACCATTCCCTGGGAGTGGGATTTGTGTTTGAGTACAACAGTGGCAGCTGCAACACTGTAGTAGTGCACCCCACACCCAAGTGTTTCCATATAGGGAAAGGTTTGGGACTCGCCCCTTCTACTTCTTATAAGGTAAAGAATCCAGAAAGTTCTTTGCTGTCTTGGCAGTAATTGGCTCAGTGCCAGCACAGAGGCATGGATTAGGTTTGGAAAGTGTAAGTCAAAGCCTGGTGCTGATTTCATTGGGCCAAGGGCCAAACAGCCCACATGAACCACCAAATACTTAAGAAAGAGCACAAGGAACTAAAGAGCTTTTTAGGGTGTCTTAACAAGGTGCCAGAAGCGTCTCAGGCACCTGTGCTTGGCTTTTCTTTTATTTCTGTAAAGTTTATTATTTTTGCATTTATTAAACCTTTTGCTTTTACACCTGAAGAGCCATCTCACTAATTTTTAACGCATTTCTCTGCAAAGGCTGGACCCTCAGAGATTTATTTATAGGAAAAATTCCTGTACAACACAGTTCCTTCTCCTTGAATCCCATATTCTGTTTATGTCTTTGACTCTCACAACAGATCTCACAACAGTAATCTCACTCAGTGTTCCTTAAAAACCAATTTCCTCTCTTAGGTTTATCACATTGTTTTGAGAGCACTGATATCTACAAAAAGCACAACTGCAAGAAATGTTATTCTTACCATTTCAGGAATGCAATCCCCATTTGAGTATTCCAAAATAATTTATAAACATTAAGCTATTCACTAAGTTTCACAGCACCCCTCTTTCATTATTAGCACTCCATTAGCATTTTCAAGTATTTCACAGGATTCAAATCTGTGCTGGGACTTGCTTGTACTTGATAATTTTCACGTTAATTTTAGCCATAACATAATGAACTAAGCAAGTAATCAGGTCAGTGGCAAGTTTTGCTAAAGAAGGACAGGAACAAGATCATGTTGTTAGTCATACCTGTCATGAAGGCATCTTAACAGATTCGTGAATACATTTATTTCTATTTATTCATTATAAATTAGGAGGTGAGTTGAGACAACTGAGAACATATTAGTCCTATTTGGTTTCCAAATTTAGGCACTTGAACGTTCTGTTTTTCTGGAGGCCTGTTCAATAATATGTTCTGCTTAATTAGTGGAAGAGGTAAGTATTCAGTCTCTGAAAGTTTTAACAGTTATTAGGTGATTAAGCATTAACTGAAGCAACTTTCTTAATTATTTAGTTAAAAACCATGGAACTAGGGCCCAGATTCTCATTCACATTTACATTATAGATCACTGCAGGAAAAGATACATGCTATAAATTACACAGCAGATATAAATGGGTTAAAACATATGCTATTATCTATATTATTATGTGTTCCTTTTGGAACATATTGCCCAGAGAAGCTGTGCTGAACCATCCCTGTAAGTGTCTAAGGTTGGATGGGGCTTGGAGCAACCTGGGATATTGGAAGGTGCTCTTGGCAATAGCAGGGGGATGGAACTGGATGGGCTTAAGGTCCCTTCCGGACCAAACCATTCCATGATTCTGAAATATTAGTCCTGAACAATGATTTTAAGGGAAGGAGGAATCCATCTCAAAGGGTCACTAAAAAAGACACATCTCTTTTCTCAACACTCTACATCTGAGTCCCACAATACTCACCTTTCCCTCACACTGGCTCAGGCACTACAAGATTTCAGAGGTCTAAGATGTCAGGAAGATGTATGAGCTGAGGATTGGGCAGTTCCCATTCCCCTACACGTCCCTGAAGCAGCATATGCTGTACCTGGAAACCAGGCAACATGTCAAGGCATTCCAGTTGGATCAGCACCAGAATGCACCTCCATGCCATGAAAGGTCACTTCTGAGCACCAGATGCAGAGAGTACAGGATAATCCATGCCAGCCATATAAGAGGAGAAAATTTCATGAAGTGAATAACTCTTCATAAGAAAACCAGGATGAAAGGCTACAACTTGAAGGCATGGATGAAAGAGGAGGTGGGAGGCAAATGTTCTCTTCCACACTTGACAGACGTGGCAGATGCAGCCAAGATACTGGCAGTAAAACAGGCCAAAGACACAGAGCTGTTAAGCAAAAATGTCTTTTGTTTAACTCTCCCCCTTTACCTCTAGAATCTCACAGAAATAGACAAGGCTGCCTGACTCAGTCTGGACTACTTTTGAAATGGTGTCTCAATAACTGCTTTACTGCCTCTGTACCTGCTCAGTGTTTGTGACATTTTCTGCTCAGGAATCCACAGGCTGTCTAACGTCTGTGCAACTTCCCCTTGTTCCAGGACAGGGAATTTTGAGTGAAGCTATGAATAGGTGAAATCTCTTCGGTCATCAACTTCATAGAATCATAAATTATTTAGGATAGAAAAACCCTCTAAGACTGTGGAGTGCAACACTTAACCCTTCCAAGGTTACCTCTAAACCATGTCCCTAAGCACCACATCTACAGGCCTTAAATCCCTCTATGGATGGTGATTCCACCACTGTCCTGGGCAGCCCATTCCAAGGTATGACAACCCCTTCAGGAAAGAGATTTTTTTGTAATATCCCATCTAAACATCCCCTGGAGTAACCTGAGGCATTTTTCTCTTGCCTCATACAATTTTGCACTGTCAAGCACCTGCTTGTGCCAGGGCCACTACAGCTCTCTAAAGTAAATTCTCCTCTACAATCCCAATGGTTGCTTGCAAATAATCAGAGAATCACAGAATGGTTTGGGTTAGAAGGGTCCTTAAAACCCATCCAATTCCACCCCTGCCATGGGCAGAGACACCTTCCACTGTCCCAGGTTGATCCAAGCCCCATCCAACCTGGCCTTGGACATTTCCAGGGATCCAGGGGCAGCCACAGCTTCTCTGGGCACCCTGTGCCAGGGCCTCACCACCCTCACAGGGAAGAATTTCTTCCTAATATCAAATCAAACCTCCTTCAGTTTAAGGCCATTCCCCCTTGTCCTGTCATTACACACCCTTGTGAAAATGAAAAGTCCCTCTTCGGCTTTCTTGTAAATCCCTTTAAGTACTGGAAGGAAAGGACTCCAGGTGATCTTGATAAAATTGTTCTCAGAATATTCAGTTATTAACAAAAAGCTTTTTAATTTTTATCTGTCCAGATTTAAAAACAACAGTGATTATTCTGCTTGTGATCTTTCCTTCTGCATCCAACAGTATAAATAGATAGTTGGAATATACGCCAAGTTTACCCTTTTTTTTTAATCAAAGTAACCTTTTCATATCAAAATTGCATATTACTTTACCTACTGTCAGATTTCTTTAGTTTTTTACTTCATAAAAGCTAAATATATATTGAATTGAAGTGTTTTCTATGATTCAGTATAACACATGACTAAGATATTGCTAAATCTTTGCAGTATTGGGAGATAAGCTCTTTGTCTAACAAGGTCTTTGTAGAAGGATGTGAAAAGTGGAGATCATTTATAGCAATGCATTCATCAGACATGGGTTTTGGCAGCTATTTAAACAACAGTGTGGCAGCAAGTCAATCTTCCTTCCATCACAGATACATGATACACTTCATTGTGCTTGTGGCAAGAGTTTCACTCTCTTAAAAAAAACCCCATGGATATCTTTACAAAACTTGAAATGTATATCTAAAAAGATGCATTTTATGATCATTCCCTTGCCCAACATAAACAATTGGCATTTCAAATTGAGGACGAAGAGTTTCGGTTTCCATTTTCTTTTATTTTTTCCTTTTCGCATGAGGTATCACAAACTTTCAAGGCACGAGGTACATTTGGCAGATAATTTAGATTTTTTTTTGTTTAAATCTCATTATGATACAGAAAATACTTCATGTAAACTGAGGATCACAGTTCAACAGTCTTCAGAAACTTTCAGTGTTTAGTCAAAGGCTGTTGACCCTACTTCATCATCACTGGAAGATAAAACAAAATTTAATGAAAGCTACTTGAATCTTGCACTAAAACCACCTGCTAATTGCTGATGCTCCACCCCTGCTAATGACCTCAAATAATCAGGCTTTCTATATCCAACATTATTTATGACTTCAAAATGGAAAGGAAAGGAAAGGAAAGGAAAGGAAAGGAAAGGAAAGGAAAGGAAAGGAAAGGAAAGGAAAGGAAAGGAAAGGATCAAGAGTTTTAGAAAACAGTCAGTTTACATGTGCAAATATGACATTTCCAATTTTGTCTCTGGAAGTGAAAGTTCTCCATTATCATAGTGGCTGTGAAGCCACACAGCAAAGATCAATTTAACCCAGAGCCAAGTGTTTCCCTGAGCTAATCAGATTAAGGTTAACGAGCATCCTAACCAGGACCCACTTAGAGATGGATAAATATAAAACAAATCTTAAACTCCTGATCCAAGACACCTTAGACACTTGACTATTCATCCTTTGCCCAAGGGCTGAGCTTTAAGGTTCCACCAAAGATTTAGTTTTCTGAATGGATCAGACAGACAAAGGATATTCCAGGTAATTAGGAGTGAGCTGACTTGCTCCATGAGGATACACTGCAAGGTACAGCAAGGAGGAATCTGCACCAGTAATCTCAAATTTCATGGCCAATGACAACTGCTCTTTGTTTTGCAAGGAGAGTGACCAGCACATCAATCACACCAATTATTAAAACAAAACTGCAGAAAACTTCAAAGCACTACAAAAAAACTCAGTATTTGGAAACATTGTCATGTCAGTACAGACAGGGGGCTTTTACTCTTAATTGTGTTTGTAAATGATCTTCTGTCACAGGCAAAAAGCTGAGCACCAGTGAATATCTATAAGAAGCAGAAATGTTAATCGTAGTTAAATTAATTCTGCCTTCATCAGAGCAAACAAAATGCCACTTCCACTGTAACAAGCCTGCACAAACAAATTAATTCTAAATGAGGCAGCATCATCCTGCCAGTTCTCTTGCAGGGCTCAGTTCTACCTTCTGCTGCTTCTCTTACTCTGTTTGGAAATTTTCTTTCATGGGGGAAGGCAAGACTTCTACTGTGTGGAAACACCACACAGTAAAACACATACATAAAGGAGATGAAAACCACATTGGCTTAAATGCATCTTATTCAACTTTAGAGGATTAACTCAGGCACCTATTCACCCTAGATTTTGGTAGAACAAGATGTTCAAAAGAAAGCAAAATGGGCATTTCTGAAGTGTGAATTAGATCTACAGGTGTATCCACAGAGTACAGGAGGGGCCTGGGTTTCCAAGGAACAAAATACTTCCTTGCATAGGCCTGTAGTAAGGTGGAGTGGATTTAAGTCCTCCTGCATTTGAAGCACAGTCTTGAAATGTGGAGGATAAGACAGAATGGGAAGGTGTCAGCATAAAGGGCTATATGATGCTTTGCACCATCAGAGTGAGAAGGTGAGTGAAGTGTGATGATCCTTATTTTAATACTAATATCTATCCTTTAAAGCAGAGACCCTGAGACCTCACTGGGGTGTTTATTCACTTCTTATTAAGAAAGTTTTCTAGTCTAAAATGACAAGACAGAAATCAAAGGTGTTATCCTTTTATTAGAGGAAGGAAATTAAGACAGGAAATTAAACAGTTTGCCTTAGGTGACCCATTAAGACACTCGGTAAGCAGGGAATATCTGCCAGACCTCCTGAATCCCAGTCAGACACTCCAGCCACTTAAACTGCCACTTCTCCAACTGTTTAATCATCTGGCCATGTTCCACAACCTGGAAGTGACTGGACAAGGTCAAGAAAAGGAGGGGAGGGCAAGGGAGATCTTCATTTCTGTGTCTTGCCTTCACCCAGCTAAGGGAAAAGCTTTTCTTATCTTTGATTTTCAAATCATAGTCTATGACTTCCCTCTTTTTTTCCCCAAGAACATCTTTCTTTTTTTACCTCCCTCTTGCCTTCATCCTTCCTGCTTCCTTTCTCTATATGGTTCCTTTGGTTGCGTAGCAACAGCACGTTCCTTAAAAAAGGGACTTGCTGGATATAAATGACTGAATGCAAAAAGTGAGTTGTGCAAGGTCTTCACAAGACCATAAACCAACCATATTTTCTGGCTGGCTCTTTTCAAAGTAATAGCTAGGGAGGCGTGTGGGCTGAGGGGAGGTAGGAGTCGAAAAGAATCAATGTTTTTGCCACTAATTTCCAGCTGTCCCTTTCTAGGCCCCTGGCCAGGGTCCTCTGCAGCTTCCCATGTTTGGAAAGACCAAAGGAGAGTGTGATAAACAAGGAACGAGAGTAAAAAACAAGCAGCTGATGAGAAACCCATACCAAGGAAACAAAGGAGAGGAAATAAACCTGGTATTTTTCCTCACAGCCATGCTAAGTTCCTGCAGAAGCCCAAACTCTACTTCCAGCTCTGCAGCTTTGAAGGTTTCTTCCCTGAAAGCAAACTGATTTGCTCAAGGACACGTGAGCAAAACCAAGTCCTAAACTCCAAAGTTATTGATTCATTTCAACATATAAAATAGTTACTGGAGATGCCACTGTGGTTTCTTATTTACTGCTGAAGTTTAGCTCCACTTATGGACAACAGAATCAAGCAGGACATTCCAACAAAGGCCATTATACAGAAAGTATAATGCTTGAGCAGAAAGAGTAATAAATAGAAATAGGAATACTGAAAGAGGTTGGATATCTTGGTCAACCTGCTTTTTTCATCTTGATCTCTCATCTTCATCTATTCATTTAGCTTCTGTGATGAATCCTTTCCTGTAAAGCAGAAATAGTCTGGTTCTATTTCAGGGAAGTTGTGTGATGAACGTTTCTAAAAGCCTATGAGGATAAAAGCCAGATTCAAGTTTTCAAGTACTAAGTACTAAATGAATGGGATGAATTAAGATAAAGTTGAGAGAGAGCCTTACCCCATCCTTCTCTTTGACTATTGGGAAATTTGCCCATGTCTTCACTTTAATTTGTGATGACCAGGCAATTAAACTTGAGCTGCAGACCAGCAATATTTTCCTTTGAAATTTTCTAAAGGAGGAGAGTTTTGATTCCTTCCTATCTTTAATGGATAAAAGTGATAACAAAGCATTTAAAGAATTAGAGTATTTTTTCATTCCATGCCAGAAGGTCCAAAGAAGATGGGACTCGGAGTTAGAATGGCCTGAAAGGGGTGACACATGAGGAAAAGATCTGTCAGATGGAATAAGGAACTCAAAATTCAGAGGGGTGTAATGAACCTTTCAGTAACTGTGATCCCAGATCATTAGAAAGGAATTCAGAAGAAAATGTTAGATATTTTGAGGCAGTTTTAGGATTAATGAATTAATAGAAAGGTTGATTAAGACTGGAGAGAAGTTTCTAGGAAAAAAGATCATTTATCTTTAACACAGAACTAACCACTGCAGGCACATAAACGGAACCCAATGCTGAATGAGGTCCAGCCATTTTGTTGATCCGACTGACAAAAATAAAATTGTGAAAAAGACTGGGGCTTGTTAAGGAAGTTATGATCATCTCCAATCCATAGGAAGCTTAGATATTTATTTGATGTAGACAGGAGCAGAAATGTATTCAGATAGAAGACTTGCAGGAGTCAGGTGTGGCAAGTTCCAGGAGACTGCAATAACTGGAATTTCCTTTTGGACATGGATGGAAATTGTTTTTAGGATTCCATAAAAAACTAAGACACATAGCATCAAGAGGTCTTCAAATTAAAATGTATCAGAAAGTGTTTGAAGACATTTATAACTAAGTCAGCAAACGCAATAAAATCTCCATTAAAGATGCTCATAAGCAGGCTAGACTGCACATCCATACTGATGCTGACTGTATAGTACAGAAAATGCATATATTTTACTGCATCTCCCACCCAAACATCTTCACCTCCTTCAGTTCTTGTCTAATAAACACCTCCTAGAAGGATTTTTGTCACTTGAATCCAGATAACAACAATAATTATACAGCGCACATTCTTCGCTGAAATGCAGATCAGTCATTAGATACTCCCAGACACTTTCACATTTGATGAGCACTGCCCTTGTTTGCCAACTTCTAGTAACTACTCTGTTAAACAAAGTCCTTCAAATACTGTTTTGTGAGTAAATGTGCTGCTGGTGCAGGGAAAATTAAAACACGAATAAATTATTCTCTCTAGCTAACATAAACTGATTAAGCTATCTACACTACCTGTCAAGAACTGCACACAGGACTACATCTCTCTTTTAAGAGCAAGGGGAACTAATCTCTCCTGATCTCTATCTTTAGCAGTAGTGAAATATTTCATTTGTTCACTTTGCCTTGTCTTTTCATCTCATCTAAGGCTGTCCGCAAATGTAACATTGGTTTGTGAGAACAGAATGCTGCATGAACTCACATTGAAGACCCTACATTCTTATCAGTTAGCTACTGAAGAACTCTGATTGGAAAACTAATTTTGGGGTGGCATTCACCCCCTGGAACAATATCCATCCATTCTCAATATCTATGAAGGGTGAGATGAATTACTTCCTGGAGGTGACTACAGCTCTTCACTGACTTTTAAGAAAGGCTACAAAACAAACTCAAAATACATTCTGAAACTGTAGTTGGTGTAAGAATATCCTCAATGACTTTCTGTTCAGTCTGTGACCTCACAATGATCACTTCTTCCTCCCATCACTGGCTCTCTGAGCCATCTGACCTTTTTACATTATGAACCTTTTTCCTTTAATTATTTGCCATACTCAGTACAATACTAAAAAAACCCCAAAAACCAAACACAATTCAGTGAGGAAACCACTGAATGTTAAGATAGCTAATGAATAAATAGCAATAAAGCACATTTTTAATAAATTCAGTGACATTTCTCTTTCCCTTGTGTCCTGATATGTAAGAAAGCATTTTGCTTTAACAGATCATCTCATAACATTTACTCTGGTGGTTGATTTAATGAATCATGTTTATTCCCAAAGATGAGCTCTCCAGATTAGCTCTGGAGACTCTTGTGTGGCAGCTTAACACAGAGGAGCCCTCAGCTCTCTCTGTCTCCCTCTATGGGAGTTTCTCACACCCTTAACACAGGCTAAGAGGAAATGTCCCAATGCATATTTTGCTCCATTTAATCATTCTGTAGCTGAATTTATAATCACAGTGAAAATGAGTTTGCACTAATGTGGTGGTCTGTGAAGCGGAGCAAAATGACAGACAACTGCTTTTCTACACAAAATAAAATTGCATTTGGCACAGATAAATGAAAATGGTAGAAGAGGTGATATAACCTACTCCTTCCAATTAGTTCAAGTGGTTTCTTTAGAGCCATGAAGGTCATGGAATTATAGAATGGTTTGGGTTGGAAGAGTCCTTAAAACCCAACCAGTTCCACTCCCTGCCATGGGCGGGGACACCTCCCACTATCCCAGGCTGCTCCAAGCCCTGTCCAACCTGGCCTTGGACACTTCCAGGGATCCAGGGACAGCCACAGCTCCTCTGGGCACCCTGTGCCAGGGCTTCACCACCCTTACAGTAAAGAACTTCCTCCTAATACCCAATCTAAACTTTACCTCTTTTAATTTAAGGCCATTCCCCCTTGTCCTATCACTACATGCCCTTGGGAAAAGTCCCTCTTCAGTTCTCTTGTTAGCCCCAGTAAGTACTGGAAGGCTGGAAAGCTTTGGGGAAACAGCTGGAACAGCTACCACAAACCAGAGAAACCAGATCTCTGTGATAAACTTCAGGGCATGAAACACATCAGGACTAATCCCAGCTAACAACCGCCTCTAGTGCTGCAGAGGATTTTAGTTAGGAAAGTGAGCTGATGTTGTAACAAATGAGCACAGCCAGGAGAATCACAAAATATAACACACAGATGCATCAGTGATGCACATGGTGTGCACTTGGGGCTTAATTAGGGGTTGGCTGTAGGCCTGAATGTAAAAATAAACCTGTGAACTACCCACTGGAGCCCTGTGTCCCAGTGCTGTGAGAGGCAGGCTGGAGGGGGCAGGTTCCTGCTTTCCTGCAGGATGAGGAAGTATCTAGTTAAGTCTTCAAGCATCTGGCCAATTCTTGTCTATCCAGCCAGCAGAGCACTCACTGCAGCGTGTGTCAGAGCGTTTGGTGTCTCTCTCAGCGCTGACAGAAGCAGTGAGATTTCCTTCAAGCTCATCTGGTGTTCTGGAGAGTGACTAGGGCAAGGAATCAGATTTAAATAGTGCTGTGCCGTCCCAGTTGGACTGCTGCTGCTAGCTGGGATGAGGGTAGTTGGTAGGAACACCTACACAAATATTCCCAGGTGAGGCTGGATAGGAAAGAATTCATCTCTGTTTGAAGGCCATGCAAATCACTCAGTCAAGGGGGAGCAGAGACTAAATTATGACTCAGAATGAAAAACAAAAGGTGCCTTCTACTCAGGGCTTTCACAGAGGTACCAACCTAATCTGTGCAAAGCTTCCCATGAAGTGAAATCAATCTCCTCTGACACCTGATTCCTTTGGAACAATCATTAGAATAACAAGTGGAGAGGCTAGAATGGAATGGAACCAAAGAATCATTTCTGTTTCTAACAACTGCCAAAATACCTATTTACCACTGAGACCAGAACAACTCTGAAGCAGCTGTTGTGCTCTTCTGGGTAAATAATATGTGTTAAAAAATGTATAAACATTTATACATGTTTACCTTCGAGACATCAGCTTTTCTGAAGCAGACATTTCCCTTGCTGCATACATAATACATGCTTTGTTTGAAAAACTGCCTGAATTCATAAAGGGAGAAAAACCTGTAGGGCGCTGGGTGTGCACAGTGCTGTTATCTCTTGTAAATGCAGATGTAGTGGAGCCCTAGCATATAACATGATTTATATTTTGTGTCTAAGAGCTTCTGTGAAATGGTCAAAGCACTGCTCTAAGTTTGGCAAGCACTGTCATCTACACATTTCTAGGAAAGGACAGAATTTTGGAAGCTACACCCTTAACTGTAAACTTCTTTTGCCTAAATCCAGCTTGAGCCACAGCAGAGAAAAAGTGAAAACCTCCTCAACCAGTGGTGCTGCACAAGGTTTTCATCTCTTTCCCCATTACCATTAGGGGTCTAGTTTCAGGTAATGCCTGAGGATCCCTCTACAGCCCATGAAGAATGAAAAAATATGCTGAATGCAGAGCCTGGGTAGTATAAATTCGCCATAAATATTAGCACAAGTGAACAGCTGATGTACCAGGAGAAAATTATTTTCAGCCAGAAATCCAGCCCTCCTTGCTGACCCCTGAGCAAGCTGTATTAAAAGGGCACCCCATGCTCCAGGGAGCATCCTGCTCCTCGAGTCCAGGAGCCCTCATGGCATCACCTGCTGCAGCCAGGTGAGAAATCTCCACTCAGAGCTGTCTTTGTGTCTCATTGCCACCCTGCCTGAGATCCCCACAGGTTAGCAACTGCTCTGTAAAAACTTCATGGAGGGATATAACCACTGGCTTTTCTTCAGCATAATTTTATCCAATCTCCACACTCTGATTAATAAAAGTCCATAGAATTAGTCATGTCTGTTCAAGGAGTCTGTGAATTGTCTAAGTGAAATTTAACAGGGCTCATGCAACACAACATTACCTCTGATGAATTAGACAAAGGTAAATGACTTGACACGTGGTGTGTGGGATGCTAAGAAATATCTGACTCCCTTCCCCCACACTGTTCTCTCCCTTTCTTCTTTATCCCCCCCACATTTTACTCCTATCTGCTGGTAATCATTTTATATTCCCAAACTCGATATTTAAAGTCAACCCTTTTACAAATTCTTTTGATTGTCCACACTAAAAATCTCCCAGTCATCCCTTGGCTTTTCATATGCAAATCTGCAGTAACAGCATATTGTAAATATTTGGTCCAAAGCAGAATGCTAGTTAAAAATATGACATAGGAAAAAAAAAATAGAGCATTTTTTAATCAGAAGCCTCCTCACCGAGGAAGAAATAAACCCATATTTATTATTCTTGTTATTTCTCTCTAGGCACAAAAGCTAGGTGACAGTTTGTAGGATGAGTCCCTTGCAATTATACTGCAACTTGTTTTCTTGTTCTAATCCATTTTCACATTTTTAATAATTTGATCAATCATTATTCTCCATCCAGCATTCCTCTCATTGCCAAGGTGCCATTATAGTCTAAAGAAAAGCCTATTTGAGTCTCCAGTTTATAAATGATGGAGCTTTAATTATTAATTGATATGTTATTGATAAAATCATTATGAGTTTTTGTACCATTAAAGAGGAGGGCCTGTCCTATGGTACTTTCTTTATCCAGGAGATCCTTTTTTTTCCTAATATTTATTTTATTAGTTACAGCATACTCTTAATAAATTAGTAGTATTCCCACTGCCTGATAATGCTACTATAAATCAAAATTATCAATGTACTCATAAGTACAAGAGTATGGAGGTAATATCTTAATGATGCTGACATCAAATTCTTTTGGCACCTCTTGTGTGGATTGATGCTACCTTCCTTTACAGGAAAAAAAGTTTTATGAAATCTATCTGTATTTTTTCAGAGAAATTTGATGATTTCTTCATGCATGAAAACCTACTTCTGCATGGAAGTAATGCTGGTAAATAAAATCTGATTTTCCTAACTGCAGAACATGGACAGCTCCTGCTGGAGATCAGTGTAACTACTGATTCCCATCAGCTCCATGAACCATAGAAACACAGAATGGTTTGAGTTGGAAAGGACCTTTAGGTATCATCCAATTGCATCCCTCTGCCATTGGCAGGGACACTTTCCACCATCCCAGGTTGCTGGGATCCAGGGATCCAGGGGCAGCCACAGCTGCTCTGGGCACCCTGTACCAGGGCCTCACCACCCTCACAGGGAAACATTTTTCCCCCAATATCCCATCAATCTCTGCTCTCTGTCAGTTTGAACACATTCCCTATTGTCCTGTCTCTCCAGGCCCTTGTTCCAAGTCCCTCTCCAGTTCTCTTGGAGCCCCTTTAGGCACTGGAAGTTGCTAAAAGATCTCCCTGAAGCCTTCTGTTCTCCAGGCTGAAGAGCGCCAAATTTCTCAGCTGGTCTTAATAAAAAAAAATAGTAAAAAATTTAATAAATCACTGAGTTAGTTTGTTTTCTTGTTTATCAGNAGGCCCTTGTTCCAAGTCCCTCTCCAGTTCTCTTGGAGCCCCTTTAGGCACTGGAAGTTGCTAAAAGATCTCCCTGAAGCCTTCTGTTCTCCAGGCTGGACAGCCCTAAATTTCTCAGCTGGTCTTAATAAAAAAAAATAGTAAAAATTTAATAAATCACTGAGTTAGTTTGTTTTCTTGTTTATCAGTTCAGGCTCTGCAGAAATCTTCACATAAGGTGAGCTCTCAAGTGCTGAGCCCTGCAGTGGAGTCCCTGGGTAGAATCCTCTGCTCTCTGTTACAGAGAGGCCATTCTGTGATCCAATGATCTTCTCATGCTTTGGTCACTGAGCTTCTGCACCAGGCCTTAAAATAGGAGGTCATTATGTGACAAAACTTTGTATGTCAGGCAGTTGGGAAAACCAAGAATCCACAAAATTGAGGAGCCTGGTTGTGTGTGATCAGATGTGACAGCTCAGAAAGCAGCTCACCACAGAACTTAGAGCAAGTGCTCACAGACTTGTTAATTTAGTGCAAAATATATCATGGAAAATGAAAGGGGGAATTTTTAAGGAGGGGATATAGCAGAGGTCTGGTTATCAGCTGCTTTGCCCATGTATTTCTAATTAGTCTGTTCTAAATGTGTACTGCTAGAACAGCTCAAGATGGAGAGGAATTTCTCTGTGCACTAACTATGAAGAGGAAAATCCAGCAGATCAATACTTTGGCTGCTGATGACAGTGATGGTTGTAAGACAAACAAGTTTGAATGTGATATATCAGCTGCTAAGAAAAAGGTGAAAACATGAAAGAATGCTTAAAGAAATCTTTAACAAAAAGAAAGAAAACTTTACTACTGTTACAAGAACTAAATCTATTTCCAAAGAATGTTAGTAGTAACCTACTTCTGAAATATGCAAGGAAAAAATAATTTTAAGTACTAAGAAAGACTAGAAATTATACAAATTATTCAAATACTGAAATGGATTCAGTGAATTTCTAATGTGCATTTTATGCTTAATTACTAGTTTTCCGTTTAAGTCAGTACAGAAATCTCATATCATACCAAAGTCTTGGACCATTGTGGCCTCTGAATAAGTGAAAATTCTTGGATCTTTATCCACTTGATGCATTTTTTACTAATTTTGTTTGTGTTCAGCAATTTTTGACAGCCTTTCCTTTGCAATACCTGAGGTTCTTTTCAGTGTCACAGGAGACTCAGCAGCACCCTGGCCAGTAGGCACAGCCTGGTTTGGTCATAAGAGTATTAAGAAACCTCCACACTGCTGAGAAGTTGGCTAAAAAAGTTCGTTGTGCCATCAAAAATGTTACTACATGTGACAGGAGATGAGGGAATCTATTCACCCCATCAATATGGGAAGGAAACCTTCCTGAGTATAAAACCTGGCTCCTAATCTTCTCACTTTCCCAGACTTTTTCCTCAGTCTTCCTTGCTAATAATCCTCCCTTAAACCTCTCTCTCTCATATTCAGGAGCTGGAATGAGACTGACTTTTTGTGGTAGCTCACCTCTGGTAGTGCACAGGAGACACAGAGATGCATTTAAATTCAAACTTGGCAGTGTGTTCGAAAGACAGAATATTAATGGGATACCCAGGCTAAGGGGAATGCAAATAACCATTCCCATCAAGTATTCTCTTATTAAAGTCACATCTAATACTTCCCTAGAGCCACAGCCAAGCTCATGAGAGCAGAGGTAGGAGAGGAGAAGAGTAGCTGAGAGTTAGGCAGGTACTGTGCTGAACTGGAGAAGCTGGGGAATAGACGAAGTTGTGTGTTCTTAAGGCAGCTACGTGCACACACTGCTTAAATTTCAGAAATCTGACTTTCACCTCCAAAATAAATTTGCATCTTAAGGTAGTAACTCTATCCCTGAAGACAAAATCCCTTCTCTCATACTGATGTAGCATGATTGCACTGACCTGCGTCATGGAGCAAGTAATGTCTGATAAATATGTTGAGAAATAGGTTAAAAAAAAAGAATGAGTTATCACATAGAGGTTGCACGAAGTGAAGAGGCAGACTCTCTGAATGAAATCTATAGACATCTCCTGGAAGTAGTACATAACATTTTAATCTGCTTACATATGTTACATCTGTATTAGGGACAGGAATTTGATTGGATATACATAATTTAGCTGCAGGCAATGTGGAGCCTTTCATAAGAAGCAAATATTAGTTCCTCTGCCAGTCTTATGTGGGTCTTTAGCACTGGAACTGCACTCTTGTATTAATTTAGGAGATAATTTAAAGTGCATTTAATAAGATTCATTACCCTTAAGCAGTACATTAGTTGTTATCACTAATAAATAATCTAAAAAGAAAAAAGGACTCAAAGAATTTATCCAGTTTTATATCCAACCTCTTTTCCTAAATGAAAATTTTATTAGTGTAATTGAAGATAGCAGGAAGTACATGACACAAGGCAGCTCTGCATATACAAATTTGGACATTTTACGGGCTTGCTTTGACTTTTAAATGCACCCTTGAACATTGCAAATGCAGCCCTCGTAATATGAGATCTGAGTCACACTGACGAAGCCGAGGAGCTGTGCAGGCTGAGTGTGTCTGGGCTTTCAGGAGCAGTCACACCATAGCTGGAGCCATCACAGCGCTTCTTCCCTGCCATTTTGGGCAGTGGGAGGGAAGGAGACGTCTGTGCTTTATCAGGTGCTATTTTTATACCTATTATTTTCGGTACAAAATAATCTCAAGCATCTGACGATGAGACATTCGCTGGCTTCCAAAAACATCGAAAGCATCAATCTATCACAAACCTAAAAGAGGCAACAAGTCTCTGTAGCATATGCCAGTAAGACTTCCTTTTTTCAAAGTTTAACTTTCTCTTGGAAAGAGTAAGTGGAGCTGACCTCTTTCACCAAATAACCTCTGGATCTTCTCCTCACCAGAAGGATAAGATTCCTCAATGTTTTGTGTGTAAGATTCAGATTATTCCCCAACTGCCTTACACCTTTCCAAGGAAAGTTCTTCCTCCATCACTTCTGTGCTGATCTCCCCACTTAGTATCTCTTCATAACCTTCTGGTTTCTAATTACATTCTTTTTTCTACGATACAGAACCATCACTCCCTTATTCCTTTTCAGGATTTGATGTCCCTCAGCAGTCTGTCCCCCAAGGGCTGTTTAGCAGGAACCCTAAGCTCAGCACACAGTCAGTTTTCATGCAAAAGGCACAAAAACTTTAGCCCTGTGTGACTCCCTCAGCAAGTTAAATGTGGAAACACTGTTCTGTGTGGACTAGTGAACTGAGAAACCTTTTTGACAAATCAGTGCAGAAGCTGCAAAGGAAATATGTGTGTAAAATGATATTTGCCACATAGATTAAAATGTCCAATGACTCCATTTCTCATTAAGAACTATGTGTCACAGAGACTTGGGCTCTGATGAATGCCCCATCCCTAGAATGTCCAAGGCCAGGGTGGACAGGGCTTGGAGCAACCTGGGATAGTGGAAGGCGTCCCTGCCCATGGCAGGGAGGTTGGAACCAGATGGTATTTAAGGTCTCTTCCAACCCAAACCCTTCTTTGATTCTCTAAGTCCCATCTATTCCACATTAACACTAGTTTTATATGAAGCTGTTGGGTTTTTTCTTTGAAAATTTTTTTAATTATTTCCTAGAAATGACACAAAGTCAGCAGAGAGAGGTTATTCCTTCTGCTAATGAACACACCTGAAAGATGGAAGGATCCAGATTAGCTCCAATGGAGAGCTCAAACCTAGAACACCTCTGGTTTTGGTGTGTATCTTCCTGAAAGAAAGGGATTCCTATCTGAGGCTGCTTGTTCCTTCTGTACCTGTCTTTTTGAAGGGTGACCCCCCCCTGCACGGCTGCCACAGGAGATGTCTAAAGCTTCCAGCAGGTTTCAGCTGTGGTGCTTAGACCAGAAGAATCTCTCACGCCATAGATTAGAACATAAAATGGGGCTATTGGCATTATACTCCTTTTTGGGGTATGATAGCTGAATTACACATCATTATGTGCTCCAGTGCTCCAAAAGCTGAAGCCTAGTAAGTTCTACACAAAACAGAGGTCCAAAGCTGTGAATCCCGTCAGGAGAACCCAAGTTTATAAGGATAAGATTTAGCTGCACTTTGAAAATGCAAGAACTGTGCATAAACTGTTTCCCACAGACATAGGAAATGCATATTTATTTATAGAAGGAATTGTGAGTACCCCAAATTTTAGGCATTTAGTGTCCTCACTTACATCTGCCAACCATTACAGGTGACAGCTGGTATTTAATGGATAGGCATGTGGAAATCAGGGTTCACGTGTGATACCACGGTGCAGCTGTGAATGTCCTACTGCTGGCACTGGTTTCTCATACAGATCCCTGAGGTGAAAAAACGAGATACATTTTCCAAGACATGAGTAAATTTTGATTGTGAATTATTCCATTCAGCTGCACAGCTGAAATAGCCATGTGGGGAGGATGTTTTTTGTAACTTTTTCTCACTGGTTTTCTTGAGACAAAATAAATATATTTATAGATTTTCTGAGGTTGGAGAGAAATTTGCAATTGTTTTGTTTCTCCACTTTTAATTAAACAATCCTTCAATTAAATTTCAGTTGGATTACTTGAGGTAAAATAATGTAAAAAATGCTGAGCTCCAAAATGTAATTAATTTAAGTGAGGAATTTTTTATCTTTCCCCTGAGTTATGGGATATTGTTCAGAGAAATTATTCATATAGTTATAAATATTTTAAACCAGCAAGGTCAAGAAAAAAACCTCTTTGTCTTTTCATACTGAGGAAATAACTCACACTCCTTCCTCCCTAACACGACCTATGAGACATCCAATGTCGAAAGCATAAAGGACATATTTATGTAAATAGTAAACCACAGAAACTGAATTAAAGCAAAACAGAGGAATTTAAGGAAAGTAGAGATTTTTTTTTTCATCAGTGCTGCCATATGTAGTTTTTTACCAGCACCTATCCAGTTTCATTTAGTCTTCCTGCAAACTAAATGAAACTGGGTAGGTACTGGTAAAAACTGGTAAAAAAACTGATCAAGTCCTGATGTTGTGAGTACTCTGAATATCCCAGCAGGAATATAAAGCACTGAGACCTGGAGGATGATCAGCTTGCTGAAAATTCAGGGGCTGTAGCATTTTTTACCCCTGGACTTAGAAAAGGAGACAGAAATAGCATAAGGTGTGAAAAAATGAAGGTAAACAAAGAGTACCGTCGGCTGAGCACTTCAAAATGCATAAAAGGAGAAGATTATTAGAAGTAAATATGATACAGAGACTCTGCACAAAGGAAATATTTGACCCAAGGCCAGGAAAAGCATCAAGCTGTGCTCAGGTCTCTGACTGAAGGGGACAGTCACACTGCCCCAGCTCAGTTCCCTCTGAAATACATCAGCCACAATCCATATGGGAGTGTGAGCCACTCATCCCTTCCCTGTGCCATGTCAGCCAGCTCACCCTTCCGTGAGGTCTGAAGCACCAGTCCCAGGCAGATTTTGTGTATTTGGGGTGGGGGTCTGCAATTAGAGCCCACTGGAGGGTAAAGCTGGCTGCACCCTTGGCTAAAACCTGTGGCTGTCCAAGAACTGTGGGCTCGTAGGTTCCAATTGCAGAGTGAACTGCAGGGGCCAAGCTCTGTTCTTTGGCCTGTGGGGAAAGCAACAGAGGCTGGATGGAGGGATGGATGGATGGATGGATAGATGGATGGATGGATGGATGGATGGATTAATGGATGGAGGGATGATGGATGAAGGGATAGATGATGGATGGATGACGGATGGATGAAGGATGGATGGATGGATGGATGGATGGATGGATGGATGGATGAATGGATGATGGATGGATGGATGGATGGATGGATGATGGATGGATGAATGGATGATGGATGATGGATGGATGGATGGATGGATAGATGGATGGAAGGATGGATGGATGGATGGATGGATGGATGGATGATGGATGGATGGATGGATGATGGATGGATGATGGATGGATGATGGATGATGGATGGATGATGGATGATGGATGATTGATGGATGGATGGATGGATGGATGGATGATGGATGATGGATGGATGATGGATGGATGGAAGGATGGATGGATGATGGATGATGGATGGATGGATGGATGATGGATAGATGATGGATGGATGATGGATGATGGATGGATGGATGGATGGATGGATGGGTAAATGGGTAGATGGATGGATATAGCTACATTTTCTTACATACAGTTGCTTCATGTAGAGCAGCTGTTGAGGCTAGGCTATTACAGAAGCCATGGGGGGCACCAGCTGACAAATATCAATATTGCATTGGAGCACAATAACCAAATATGTTCCACACCAGTTCTCCAAAACAAAAAGGATCTTCCCCACTGCCAAACAGAGCTGGGGCTTGTTTCAGGACTGGGATTTTCAGGTGCTGGTGGAATGCAAGTGAAAAATGAGGAGATATATTTCATTTTAACAGATAAGAAAATAGTTCAGCAAATCAATCTCTCTGTTTGTCATTTATAACAGAACTTCCTTTCCTCTGGAGGAACTCTCTAGCCTTTTCTTGTTCCCAAAGAGACAAAACCAATGGTTACAAAATTTACAAAGGAAATGCACTTCAATTTCCTGAAGCAGTGCAAAGCTATGCCTACACAGTCTAAAAGCTAAGGGAAAAGCCATAGAATAAAATATATGAAAAAAGAATAGAAATGTGTTTATCCAGACAGAAGGTATTTTTTGTATCTGTCTTTGTGAGGAAATTCCCATGAAGCAGAAGAGAAATATTGATAAACCAGTGCAGAGATAAGCATAAGCACATAAGAACTAGACTGAATACGATACTTAAACAAAATAGAAAGAAAAAGAAGAAACAATACATTTAAATCACAAAATTCTTACTGTGTGACTAGGCAGGGGAAGATTTTATACCATCCAGAGCTTCAGAACTGTTTCTTTTCATGCATAAAATTTTGCATGCAACAGATCTCTAATTTGAATGATTGACATTTTGTGTGCAGTTCTAAATTCAAGTGCACACTGTTCTGTTTACTTAAGAAGATGACAGGGGTTTTGAACAGGTTTTTTACATCTCATCATTCAAAGAAAAACCTCAGGAATTTCATTTATAAGGGAGTTAATGGCTGGTACAACTTACAGATAATATTAACTGATATACTCATGAAGTAAATTGGGAGATTATTTTTTTCCATCATGTAAAAATGTATTCTGCCTTCTTAAAGGAAGAGCTTTGAAACAATTTCAAATTATTCAAAGTTATGTCCACTGATGTGTCTTCTCATCCAGCCATAAAATAAATCTGAATTGAATTCTGAACTTAGACTAGGTTGGATCAGTTCCATGTCAGCTCCTCGAGATGGGCAGAGGGACTGGGGGCAGGACATTCCTCTTTGCTTTTACTTCCTGGCACTACAACTTACCTATTTTCTCTTACCTGCAGTAAGAAGGTAGTACTTCTTCCTTTGAAGAAAAACCTTTGCAGCCACCACAAATAAGAGCTCTGACAAAGTGTACCAAAAGATTTTTAAGGAGAAAAAAAAAAGATCCTTTTGCTCTAGGAGTAGTTCTCTGTTTTTTTTTTTCACTGTCACCCATTATGGTGGCCAAGTTTGTATCTTGGTATTTTGCTCCAACAGTTCCTTCTGGATGGACTTGTGAGGTTTAAGATTTATGAGTTCTTCAAGTAGAGCCATTCCTAATGTACTTATCACCAGTTCTACTGGAAAGAATCCAGTTGCAGGTGATCAATACATCATAATTGCTGTTTACACAGCTTCTCCTGACTTTTAAATTTTTGTTCCCTTGAGTATGTGCAATTCTGCCTTCTCTTTGCTGAGGAGTTCAGACGTGCTAATAAAGGCTCACAGCCTTATATGAAGATCTTAGGAATTTCATACCAGGCAAGAATTACCTTTAGTTTTTTTCATGACCTGTGCAGCTGAAAACCATCAGAAGTGCAGCCAAGTCTGTATGTATGGAGGAATAATGCATACAATAATGTATGTGTGGTCCTCTCAAAAAAATCAGACCAACACACAGAAAAAAAAGCTGCTGCTGCCTGTTGCCCAGGTCCCTCAGGCAGTTTTGTAGAGATTCATGATATCAGCAACTGTTTCCTGGGGACGGGGGTGTGTTTGGATATTCATTCTTGTTTGCTTATTTTTCCTCCCACACTATATTCTTCCCAGCTGTTCCTTATGTTTGAGCCATCCTACTCAAGCCCTGCAAACTGCTGCACTCATGTCACACCATTGTTTGTGCTGTTGCAGGAGTTTGGGGAGCAGCTCCTCTGAAACCTCAGAGGATTCACAACGCTTTCATCCCATAATCCCAGTGTCAACCTGTGTTTAGTACTGTGGCCATTGGTCTGTTTAGCATTTCATCCCCTAGGTTTTCTCCTTTTGGGCAGCACTGAATACATTTGATTCACATTAAGTAAATAATTAACTAATAAAAAATTAATAAATATGGTTTATATTGATTGAAAGAGTATGGTCAGATCAGTATTAGCATATATTTACTTGGACACCTTCCTCAAAAGTCTCTCATTTCACATGAGTTTTTGCTTAGCAAAGGCTTTCCCTGAGACTATTTGCTGCTAACAAAGATTAAAAGAAAGCACTCTCTCTGATCAGAGTCTTTGGATCTAAAAGAGAAAGTTATTTGTTGAATATGAGTTCTCTAAGGGCAGAGATGCTTCAATCTGTTTGGGTGTTATCAAACTGCCAAGTATGTAAAGGCTGGGCCTTTTGCAGGTCTCTCTGAGTTTCTGAGCAGCCTACACATGCTGGAATGTACCATTTTTTGATTTCTCGGATTTCTTTTTTCATATATGGATACTACAGGGTGTGAGTTTTTTGTCTCCAGACAGGTTTTCTTTGATGGAGACAGATTTAGATATAGATACACCAAAGAACTCTGCATCTCTTGCTTTTACCTCTGCAGAATACAGAATATTGCACCGAAGAGGTAGATGTATCAATACTTCTTTAATTATGTTAAGCGACCTTGTTGCTTCCTTTCCAGAATCTGCTCTTTCTGACGATTGAAACATTGCTGCATTCACAAACTTTGCTGAGCTTTTCCTGGCACTGCAGAAACACCAGAACTTCTATTTCTTAATAATAAACAGCACACATCTATCTGTTCCTTTTCACAGGTAGCAGCCTCATTCAGAGCAAGGCCAGCTTGCTGAAACTATCTCAAATTCATCATCCTCAGTTTTATTTCTGTCATAAACCAACACATCTTCTGCCTGGCAGAGGATGCCAAGCAACCCTGGCAGCATCCTAGATTTCTTTTTCAGAAATTTTCTGTTGCTAGAGTGATGCTGACTGGGAGCCAGCTGACACCAGTACCTTCCAAATGGAATGATGAATACAGTTAATGCTTAGATTCTTCCATGAAAAAGCTGGGGAGGAGAAAGGCCAAGAGGACTTTCAAAGTATATAACTTTGGGAGTATTTGGTTTCTGATAAACAAGCTAATATAAGAAGCTTGTTTTATTTCTCCACATACATATGCTAATTTTCCGCTGAGCTTTGAGGTTTTCGTTGCATATGAGTTGTTAAGCACTTTTATCTGTCAAATACCTCTCATATCTTTCATTCTCTTTTGCTCTTTTTTTACCTTCTCTAGTAGGAAAATACAAAGGTCAGAGACTGCTGCTGGAATGGCTGATGACACAAGTTTGATTTCATATTCTCTTGGCAGCTCTTCTGTTCCCATAAAGACACATGGCTACATCTCTTCAGTAATTTGTCTTTTTGCTACTGCTGCATTCTTGACCTTCTTTTGCTGTCTGCACAATGGGAAAACATCAGTCTTTGCGTTATATTGTTCCAAGGACTTTATTTTTCTCCAGCTCATCTGGATACTGACCACAAACATCTTATGATGCATTCCTGTATACATTTTCATTTGCCTTTAAAAATATCCATTATTAGATTGACTAAAAGATTATGATCTAAATTGTAAAGATGATTTTTTGTTAAGATTTTTAGCATTCTGTTCATACTAATTTTTTTCTATAACAGAAATAAGGATTTGCTTCTTCCTAAGGCCAAAATTCCTAAGATAATTTTTATTATTTTGGGAAAGTGGCATGGTACTGCACAATGCTCTACCTTTGCTGTAAATATAGCCTCTTTCTTCTGCTAAACATGGGTGTCAGCTGTACTTTCTGCTTTACTGTAGCTTTCACAGATTTTTCCATCTCCCTGCTTTACTGAAATTTTCTGGTCTTTCAATTCTTAGTGTAGCAAATTCAATGGAACTCTCTTCTTATTTCTACTTTTTTTTATTCAATCAAAATTGTCTGAGATTATCTCCCTTCCTGCTAAAAAAGAAAAAAAAAAAAGAGTGATATCATTACTTTTTTTTTTTTTCTGTTCTGGAACTCCCACCAGGAGTGAAATCTAAATGTAATTGAAATTGTGCTTATAGGCCAATGTCTCTGGCACCAGCAATTATCCTCCTCCTGACTATGTCTCCTTTTACCATTTCATTTTTGCGATGTTTGGTTCGACTCGCCAGAATAATGACACCTTGCATTTGAACCCCTCATAAATTTTATCACTTCTGCCCATCAAATGGGCATCAAAAGCTTGTCATTGATGCAATTTGTTTCTGACTGACAGTTTCAGAGCATAAAGCTTGGTACTATTGGAACAATTCTGACAAACATCAGATGCTGTTATTATTGGGCTGTCCCCTGTTGAAGCAGAAACTTTCTTCTATCTTCTTTGAATGCACTGAAGCCAGATGTCCAAAATCTCAAGACTGAATTGCTCCAAGAGCCATTTCCCATCTCTGTTTCAGTACTGAAATCACCACTTTGTTAAAAAAAAGTTTCATGGATCTTTCCCCTCAATTTTTCCCTCCCTTTATATTCTTGTGTTTCTTGTTGCCCTGGGAGTCTGCAATTTATTTTGCTTCTCAGATGGAATAAGACAAAAGACAGTCATTGACTTGTCCTTCGTGAATTCCCTACCTATTCCATCTTCCCCTGATGAGATCTTCCTGCAGTTCAGTAATGTATTTTCCTTTTAATTCTTTTTATTCCAATATTTCCTGTCCTCCTTATTAGTTTCATATAGTAGAAAACTATCACTAACTTTAAAAATAAACCAACCCCCCCCCCCCCAAAAAAAAAAGAAAAGGAAAAAAAAAGAAAAGTCCCCAAAGTCCCCATTTCTTTCCAGTACTATACAGACTATATATTCTTTCAGACACCAGTAAATTCACTGACTGTAAAATGACAGGTCACTCACTGGATAAAGCAAGGAACCCCCTGGAATCCTGGGGCTTAATCCTCACTTAACACACTGACAACCTGTGCCACTGTCTTGGGTTGCAATGCAAGATGTATTCTATTCCCATCTGTTGAAACCAGTTGAAGAGGTGTTTTCTTTCTTTATCTCATAATTCCAGGGAGGAGGGGGCAGGTGTCTCCTGTTAATGCGCCAGCTGTTAAAACCAGTGTTCTTTATCCCTTCCAGGGCCCATCCTCCCTCCAGGGGATATCTGCTGTTCATGGGCCATCCAGGCTCACTGCATGGCTGATACAATTACATCATCCCATGGGGAGATGCTCCACCCAGTGGGAGGAGCCAAGCATTCCTACCTGGATAAAACCTGAGAGTCAGAACACCAGCACAGCCTGTTTGCACTGGATTCCCAGAGGAGGACCAGACCCATCTACATCACCACTGAACCTTCAGAGGAAACCTAAACCCTTCTAAATGATCATTGCTTCAACAGAACCACATCTGTCACTCCAGCAGGACTTGACTGGACTCCTACCAACACCCTGACCAACAGGGTGTCGTCATATTCTAACTCTGTCAAGTTTTTCTGTTTGTTTGCTGTTCTGTGCTACTACATTTTTGTTTTTAATATTCCTAGTAAAGAATTGTTATTCCTATTTCGATATCTTTGCCTGACAGCCCCTTAATTTCAAAATTATAATAATTCAAAGGGAGGAGGTTTACATTCTCCATTCCAAAGGAAGCTCTTGCTTTTCCCTGGCAGACACCTGTCTTTCCAAACTAAGACAGCCACTGGCTTCAGATAACTGACTTCCTTCCTGTGTCATCTACTAAGAAACTGGTATTTAATCATGTCCATCATCCACCTCAGTTCCCAAAGGAATCAACCTGGATCAGTTTAACATAATCTAAAGGCAGATGTTTTCTTGCTTCTTCATATGGGCGCATATAAATCTTTACACCCTATGTGAGGTGTCAGTAAAAAGAAAGATTTACCCAAGACACCCTGCCTTTTGCTTGAAATACTGAGTGTACCAATACTGGTGTATTGGCCCAGATTGTATTTTACATTGTATTTTACCAGTGTAAAGTTTCATGGTTTTTATTCTAGACACAAGGAAATTTGTGGCTTTTTTTCTTCTCTTAGTCACTCTTTCCCTTTTCCCTGTCTCATCTGCCCTTATCCTTTCCTCTTCCCTTTCCTGGCTTAGAATATGTTTTTTCTAGTTCTTGATCTTGAGCACCTCAGCTCTTATGTACACTGATGCGGAATTTCACCTTTTTTACTGAAAAAACCCCTTGTTTTCTTGGCTTTATGCACAACGTGGCAATTCCTCCTTTGGCAGATGAACTCAAAAGGTCACCTGCACAGGGAACTGTAATTTTCTTCCTTTTTTTAAACACCTACACTTTTTTCTACTACATATGATCATTTTGTACCTGTACAACTCCGATGCTTTGTATGCAGAACAGTATGTGTTAGGCTCAAAGTCCTGTACTGGAAGAATATCTGGATTGAATCCCCTCTTTATTCCCTGTAATTTAGGGGTTTGCTAGCAGGATCTAATTTCAAGACTCTAATTAGAAATGGTCTGGAAAAATAAAGAGCTCCAAGGCTAAACACAAGACAGCTTGTTTTGCTGCCTATAATGTCATAATTCACCTGCTCCTTTGATGCTTGTAAAATGTTAACCTGTCATGCTTGTTAATTTTTTTTTATTATTTTTAATGCACTATAAAATTATATCTTCCTCCATATTTTATGCTTTTATCCATGTTTTATGGCAGCAAATAATGCTTGCAAAGCATTATAGGAAGCAGATTTCTATTTACCTGGCAGGGAGAGTGCTGCACAAGCAGTAACAGCTGCAAAGTGTTTCAGATACAAGAGGTAAAAGCTTGTAAAGCTCACAGAGTTTTCTGGTAGCATCCATGACCTTATTTATCAGCTCCTTTTGCTTTAGGTGCTGACATCTCAGCCTGTGTAAAACCTGCATAAAACCTTGCCATGCCTTGTTAACACTGAATCATTGAAAAAGGGTATGTCCTCATTTATTCAGGGAATTTAGGTTAGATTTGCAGAAGAAAGTGTTCCCTGTGAGGGTGGTGAGGCCCTGGCACAGGATGCCCAGAGAAGCTGTGGCAGCCCCTGGATCCCTGGAAGTGTCCAAGGCCAGGCTGGACAGGGCTTGGAGCAACCTGGGATAGTGGAAAATGTCCCTGCCCGTGGCAGTGGGGTGGAATGAGATGGGCTTTACATCCTGTCCTACCCAAACCATTTCGTGATTTTCTAATTTGTTTTACCTTCCCCCAGCTCTCATCTCAGTGTCTCACACTCAGAAAGAGGAGCTGGAAGTGAGTGCATGAAATTATCATTACAAAACAGAGTCCCAGACACTCTTGCAGTTCCTATGGCATAAAACTGCACAGAATAGAACGGACGTGTCCAACCTGGAGTTATTAAGCACATTGATGCTCTGAGCAGATATCCCTGTGTACTGTGCTTTTTATTGTCCCAGCCCCTGATTCTCTTTAGGGCTCCAGGTTTTGACTGTAATAATTTTTATAGTGGGACAATCAGTGTTGACTTTAGATAATTATGCCTTCCTTTGAAAAGCCATAAAGGAAGAAAAGTAATAATTTTTATTTTATCTCTACAGTTTATGAAGCTCCAAGTGCAATATTGTAAAGGTTATGAACTGATACTTTGGCATTTTCCCCATCTATCTTTTTTGTCACTATCATATGATGGTGGAATCACCAAAAACCTTTTAAATGTGACACCTGGGGGTATGGTTTAGTGGTGACCTTGGCAGTGCTAGGTTGAGGGTTGAATTTGATGGTCTTAAAGGCCTTTCCCAACCTAAATGATTCTATGATTTTAAGATTCTACATGGCTGGAATTAATAGTTTCCATAGTTTTGTAATTACAAGGAAAAGGTTCTTTACTGAAATGCAGTTTTTTTTCTTTTAAAAAAAATTCAAAATAGAATTTGAAATTAGTTTTTAAAAGGAAATTTTAGGCACTGTTTAATACAGCAATTCAGATATCCCATTTACGACTCACAATTTTCTAAGCTTTTGGAATTCAAAACTTAAATCCAAATACCATAAGACTTTCACAAAACTCATTCCAAATTGATCCTAAATAATTCTTGTGTAAGAAACTTTAGCTGTCCTCATGACTTTGATGGAAGGGTCTCTGAAACCAAAAGTAAGGCTCACAAATCAGGACAAGGGATTATTTTTAACATCTCATTTACCCCAGAGGTTGGATATGGTTTGTATCTTTTTGCAAAACTACAACCATAAATTAATGCAATGTTTGCCTCTCACATCACATCATCTCAGCAAACATCTGCTATCCACAGTTTGAAACCCTAAGTAACACATGGTTTAGTCCTAAGTCCTCTTTTAGATGTGTCCCATAATTTGGATGAATTACTTCCACCCATCTGTATCTGGAATTAAAGGATCTGTCCAACAGTAGTGTAGGGAATTATTTAAAACAAAAAACAAAAAAATTGCACAGAATGGGATAAAATGGCATCACACAATGGCAAGACTAAATATTGATTCCACTTCTATATTCAGGATCCTACAACTCAGGCTCTAACTTTAACTGCATTTCTCTTTGATAAATATCGTGCAAAGAGAAAGAAAAAGTTTATGCTTAAATGCAGTTGTATGGCTGCAGGAGTTGGCAAAACTGATGAGCTGAATCCTGCAAGTTACGTGAGGACATCGAATTTGCCACTGTAAGAGCTCAGCTAACTTTAGGAACAGAGTTGTTGCCATTAGCAACGGGCCAGTCATTTATAGAGGGAGAGATGTTTATCACTCAGGGCTGCTCTGAATTTTTAGTGCTTGGCTCAGTGGTGGGGAAAAAAAAAAAGGGATGCTGCTGCATTTATTTTGTACTAGTTCTGGTCTTGTGCTGGTTGGGAACTAATGTTCTGTGTTGTGCAAAGGGCGGGTTGCAGAGGGTCACACACCTGGATTTGCTATTGAATATTGAAACCCTGCCACTGTTTTATTTCAGAGTTTTTGGAGGGGGTTTGCTTTGAGTCTGCACTGCCTTGCACAGGCTTTCATAGCCTTCTCCCTGTAAAGGTTCAGAAAAGCCATTTCTTAATCCCTTATATACAGATATGGAAGTTGTATGTCAATAATACTATATTTGTTTCTTATGTTGATAAGATATAGTCTTCTTTCTACTCCTTTTGATACTACTGCATGCACTATGATATTTGCCCCAGTTCTCTTTGCTGTCAGTAGACCCTCTATTTCTTTCTCCTATTTTTAGTGTTTGTAGGATTTTGGCCCTGACTTCCATCTTTTTTTTCCTTGACACTGACTTTCTATATTTGCTAAAACAACTGAAATGTTACCCTTCCTCTCCTGTATTTATATTTTCCACCTATACCATCACAGTAATCCTGATCACTGAGCCTGTACTCTGGATGTGATTATCTTCCTATCATCCCCATATAAAATTTTCTGTGGTTCTCAGCCAGTTTATCAGCAGTTCTTATCTTGATTATTACACTGAGACAGGTGTATACAGGAGCTGATAAATAATCATGAAATAGAGTCTGACATATAACCAGAATTTGCTTTCTTTACTTTTCTAAAACACAGCCTTTCTGTAAAACTGGGTTTACAAGACCAGGTTTTTTTTTAACCAGAAATAATTAAAAGAAAAAAAAAAAAAAGGAAAGAAATTAAACAGTGTTGGCATTGAAATTAATAAACTGACCATGACTGCACTCACTTTGAAACAAAAGCCTCTCTAGTCACTGAAGCAATGGATTCTCAAACAAGTCCCACAGCAGACATATTTGATTTTTAAAATGTAAATATTTTAAAAGGGAGCCTCATGTACTTATTAGCAAGATTATGTAGTAACATTATATGTGAGTGGATCCAGAGACATTCATTACAAAACAATTTCTCTTCAGCAATGTCTGTAGGATAATCTCACACTTGAGGACTAAACTGAATATGAGTCTCTTGTACATTGTTCCCTTGTCATTTGCTTGTCTGTCTTACAACCCAGTGCTGTAAAATAAGTCAACTGCAGAGCTGCTGATACAAGAAAATTTGAACATATAACTCTTTGCATAATTGGGATGTGCAGTTCCTTGGTCCATGATCCAGAAGAAATGTAAAACAGCACTAGAACAGAAACCTTTAGGGAAGTATAAATGACACTGGGCAGTTTTAATGCAGAGAGAACAATTAAGAGCTGAATGCTGATTTATTCTGCTTACTTTCAAATGCTATAATTATAAACCATGATTCTTGGTTATTTTGTGGGGTTTTTTGCCAAAATATTATACAGCTCAAAGAGAAAGAGAACTCTGGTCAGCAAAGCATGGTTCAAAAGCCAAACAAAAATAATTACTCCAATTTCTTTAAGTAGGTGGTGGCTACAGAGGAAAGGAAAGGCACAGAGGAGAAATAAGTGCCATGGAAGCTGAACAGATGACAAGTTTAATTGTCATAGCTGTGTGTCTGAAATAATGAGCTTAACACAGTAACTGAGAAGGAGCTGTACTTTAACAAGGTGGATATTTGTAACAAACCAAAGAACTTGTGAAGGTCTTTGTAATATTTACAGAATATTGGACAGAAAAGATACATGTGGAATTCAGTAGGAAAAGACACACAAAACTGGAAAATTCCCAAATATGTCCCTGAAATATAAAACCCCATGAACTGTATATAAATACAGTTTTATAAATATAAAACCTGTATGGATGTAGATACTACTGCCTGGAATTGGTGTGAATGCAAATTATATAGGTAGATTAATTAACAGCTTTAAAATAGTGTGAGAGAACATGAAAGCCATTAGAAGATGCATGATACATTGTGCAACAGAAGGATTAAATACATATTAAAGCAAAAATCACAGCTTGAATTATTTAGCTTCAAGGTGGTAAACAATTTTTCCTATTCTGGTCTGTTTGATCAGTGATGCATAATGACTACATCTGTAAGAGGAAATTAACCATCCTTGGGACTGCTCTTTAGTTATTCAGAGTTGTTCAACAGTTCTGGTTATCCAGGATTCATGTCTGTGCTAGTGAACCCTCCTGACTCCAAATCCAAGCGAGCTGTCTGTTCAAAGTCATCTCCATTGCTTTCTAACAGCCATACTCTTCCAAAAATCATCTGGATGAATGCTCAGTGGCCAAAGCCAATAACAGTTCTGACAGTTTAGCAGTACAAACAGCTCAGTTTTTGTGAGTGGATGAGAAAATAGGAAAATAAATGTTGCAGCGTTAGTAGGGAGCTGGGATACTGTGAAAACTAGTAGACCCTGAAGTGTCAGTAAGCCACAGATTCACCAGTAGTGTAGGGGCCTTCCTGATCTTAGTCTGAGGTTCATGAGAGACATTGAGGTGCTGGAGCATCGCCAGAGAAGGGAGCTGAGCTGGACACTCAAGCTACTCTCAGCTGCCCTCTTTCATGGATGTTCCTGTCAGGGAGTTGTGCAGAGCCACAAGGGCCCCCCTGAGCCTCCTTTTCTCCAGGCTGAGGCCCTTTCCCAGCTCCCTCAGCTGCTCCTGCTTCTCCAGCTCCATTCTATTTCCTTCCCTGGAGAGCTCCAGCACCTCAATGTCTTTCTTGTCATGAGGAGCTCAGAGCTGGACACAGCATTTGAGGTATGGTCTCACCAGTGCCCAGAACAGGGGGGCAATTCCTGCCCTGATCCTGCAGCCCCACCACTGCTGATACAGGCCAGGTGACATTGGCCTTTTAGGCCACCAGGGCACAGCTGACTCATGCTCAGCCACTGCCACCAGCACCCCCAGGGTCTTTTTGGCCAGGCAGCTTTCTAACCACCCAGCCCCTGGCCTGGAGCTCTGTAGGGGCCTGCAGCAGATTATCTACCTTCTCCTCTGCGTTTTTTTAGGAGAAGGGAATACAGGTGATCTCACCCCTGATAAGTGACAGTCGTGTTAATTAGCCAATACAGCCTCGCCCCAATGAGTAACAGCTGTAGCCAATAAAGGTAAGTGTGATAAAAGAGGAGGTGAGGTGTTAAAGAGAGGGTCATCATGGAGGAGGAGCAGCTCTGAGGAACGTGAAGGAGAGAGAATCCCTGCTGTGAGGTCAGTCTGGGTGTGCAGTCAGAGCTGTTGTTGGAACCTGCAGTCACAGTCTGGCTGGGTAAAAGCTGCAGTCAGAGTCTGCAAACTGATCCCTGCAGTCAGAGTTCAGCAGGAAATAACCAGCAGTCAGAGGCTGCAAGGGAAACCTCCAGCAGGAGCTGCTGCAGGCAGAGTCAGTGAATGGTTGGAGTCAGGATGGCTGAGCTGTGAAGAGGAATGAACCAGGGCCCTTTTTATGCTGTCTCTAACAAGGAGTCTGTGCATTGGGTCATTTCTACCCTCTAGTAAGAGGGCTGCTGCAACACTTTTTGACTGACAGTCTGAAAATGCCAACCTTTTAAACATTAATGTAACATCAAGTACACTTAAGGTTATTTAACTTACATTTAAGAGAAATCTTTCTAAATACATTTTTCTCCATTAGGTTGTGCTAAGAACAACCCGAACATGTCTATTTTTAGTAAGCTTTTGATACAGAGGCTATTTAGCCTCCATATAAAAATTTCCATGTGCCTCCTCTATGGGATCACATTTGTGGGGAAGGAAGCTGTGGAATCTGAATGTGTTGTCACATACTTTTCTCCTCAGAAAGACACAGGGAATTGGGATTTTTCAGCCTGGAGAAGAGAAGGCTTTGGGGACATCTAATTGTGGCATTCCAGTGCCTGAAGGGAGCCTACAGGGAAGATGGAAAGGGGATTTTTGAAGAACACGTAGTAACGGGACAAAGAGGAATGGCTTCAAAGTGACAGAGAACAGCCCTTTACAAAATGATGGATGTGGAATTTAATTGATTCATTAAAAACTGTGTTCCAGAACATTAGCAAAATACCCTGGTATTTAGAAGTGTTGATTAGCCCGTTAACAGGGATGCATGTTTTCAGTGAATATGAAATTTAAATCTCAGTATGGTGTGTGATAGCCTTTTAAGATTAAACCATCTTAAATGAGATTTCCATGTAAAATGAAATTCTCATGAGTACTTTCATGTAAATATCTACTTATGAAATACTTGCCTATGCTCCCGGTGGAGTCAGAGTACATGGAGTGCGGGTCTGGTGACTTAAATCTGTTTGACTGCAATGGGAGCTTAAATGTCCCACTCATATGTGGACATCTACATAGAGATGCCTGAATGAAGCTGTAGCCAGGTGGGGGTTGGTCTCTTTTCCCAGGTAAGAAGTGATAAAACAAGAGAAAATGACCTGAAATTGTGCCGGGGGAGATTTGGACTGGATAACAGGGACAAAAAGGGTGATCAGGCACTGGAACAGGTTGCCCAGGGCAGTGGTGGAATCACCATCCCTGGAAGGTCTTAAAAAAAAAAAAAAGTGTAGATGTGGTACCTGGGGACATGGTTTAGTGGTGGCCTTCTCAGTGCTGGAATGGTTGGACTCAGTGACCTCAGAGGGCTTTTCCCACCTAAATGATTCTGTGATTCTAAATGTGTCTTGGTGCACAGACTGAACCCAAACCACGATGAGCTTCCTGACTAACACTGGAGGAAAAGCAGTCAGTAAGGCCTGTTTGAACTCAAGACTTTCTAACACGTTTTCTTTCACTTCTACAAGTATTTGTAGAATTGGAATATTTTTCCAATGAGATCTGCAGTCTCTAGGCCAACATTCATCATTTCTAATCACAACTACATAGAAAGTGTAGGACTTTTTGTACATGCACCTATGTTTACATGCTCCTGTCTGTGCCATCCTGTTGGTCTACTGGTCCTCAAGACCCCAGTTTGTTCTTGCAAGAGAAACAGATTTTTCTGAAAGAGGTGTTGAACTGTCCTCTTCCAAAAGAAAAACAGTCTGGCTGCTTAGCAGAGGCTTTGCCATAATCCCAGACTGACAGTGTATTTCTATTCATGTTAAAGGTATTTCTCATGACAATGAACATTCACAAAACACAGGAATTTTCATATTTTCTTCCCTCGGAGAAGAAAAGTTCTTTGATGTGCTCTCTTTGGATCCCACAGGCTGAGGTAGGAAGGTGGATGTGCTGTGATCACAGCAAAAGTCAATGTCAAGGTTGAAATTGTTTGTGTTTATTTATATTTTAAAGCTTTGACTAAGGAAAAAAAAAACCCAGCAACTCAGAGAACAGGATTTGATACTATCCATATCTCAAACATTGAACTGTCTTGGACTGACAACTGGTAATGACAGAATGAAAATTACTAGATTTTTTTTTTGACACTTCTTCCACTAGATTCTGCATATTTTCTACTAGAATGTATTATGAGATAGATTATAAGAATGTATTAAAAGATTTAAGTCTGAAAGATTCCATATTCTGAAAATTTTAACCTTGTATAAAGGGCTTAAATATTTGGGGCAGGAGGAGACTTATTAAGAAGAAAAGTGGATTTTCTTTGTTTTGAATCTCCATTATAGATGATTTTCATCGGATTAGCAAAATCTGAATTCATCCACACAGTATTAGCTGTGATTTGTTCCAGCTCAGGATGGTAATTTTGTTGCTTTTTTATTTTTTCTTTTTTTTTTTTCAAAGATAAATGAAAGCAATCTATCTCTTAAAACATGACTTTAACAAACTTAATACAGAGTAAATGCCATGCAAATAACTGTTCCTCAGCCACCCACTCCAAAAACTTAAGTACATGTGTTTATATTGCTAACCTACTTACCTAAAAGGAATACAATGTAAGAGATAAGGTCTACAATTTTAGAAGATGCACAGAGTCAATTAAGGCTTCCATTAAGTATAATTGTTTGATTAGTTTTGTTCCTAAGGACCACTGGCACTGCTGTTTTGTTTGAATTTTAGGTATGGTCTGTCTGAGCATTTAATTTCGTTTCTTTTCAGCATTTTCATTCTCTTAATCTAAAATTGAAGCTGTTGCCTATGAAGGCATATTGTGCATATAGAGAAAACCCACCCACCACAACAGGAAGTATTTTTGCATTGAGAGATTTTCTTGCCACTAAAGATTTCAAAGTTATTCTGTCCTGCTAAAAAAAAAAGCAAAAAACAAAAGCTAAAAAAACCCCAAAAAACCAAAAAAGCCACCACCCCACGAAACAAAAGAAACAACCCAAACAACTCAGACTTCTGAGAGGTGGAAATTTACTTGGAAATTATTCTAAAATCTTTTTGGTGACAGTCAGCTTTATCAGTAGTAGCTGCCCTGAACAGTGAATGGTCACAGAGCAAATCAGTAGCATTGTGTATCAATAACATGGACTGAACATTCAGGCACAGCCAATAAAGATTCAAGTGATTTCACTTTCATCTATTTGCCTACAGATACTTATTTGCATATGCACAGGAGCCCTTTACAAAAGGATGGATGTGGGATTCAATTAATTCATAAAAAACTGTGTTCCAGAACATTAGCAAAATACCCTGATATTTAGAAGTGTTGATTAGCCAGTTAACAGGGATGCACATTTCCTGTGAATTTGGAATGAGGAATTTAAATCTCAGTATGGTGTGTGATATCCTTAAAGATTAAACCACCTCAAATGAGATTTTCATGTAAATATCTACATGTGAGCTACTTGTGTATGCTCCCACTGGAGTTAAAGGAGATGGAATCAAGGGATTCTAAGGACCTGGTGACTTTGTTTGACTGCAATAGGAGCTAGAACATCAAAGTTCTTTACTCTTCCTCTAACTATTTCTGGATGAGGAACATAAATTCTTTCACACCCCAACCTATTGACTATGGAAACTACTTTTCTTTTACACTAAAACACATCCAAATTTTGTGTTACAAAATTTGAGCTTAATTTTTCAACTGTAGGATGAGATTCTGTGGTAGATTTGATTCCACTATACCATTTGCAATAAAACCCTAAATATAACCAGTAGAATTTAACTTACCAAAATATATCCAAGAATCCAAATGAAAATTATGGACATGAATGTATATTAATGTACATGAATCAACTACATACCACATATAATCAGTATAATCAAAGAAACAGCTGATCCTGATGGTATTTTAGGGTGTTCTTCCCATCTGTGCTTTATTTATGTAATGCAAACCCAGTCTGGATGTGAACAGGAAGGTTAATTACATGCTGCACAAGCCCATTTCTCACTAAAAGGGGTTAAGAGTACATCATGCAAATGAGACATTGGGTCAGACTATCAGAATCTGGACTTCATATTTAAATTGCACACTAAGTGATCATCTCTGTTCCTTCTGTGTACCTCACATGCCAAACTCACAGGTAATGCTGAACCTGTGCATCAGCAACAGAGTTTATGTTGATACACTGAAAAGAAAGTCTGTTTCTTCATGTAGGTTTGATTTTCTCAGTTCTTAAATCTGAAAGGCTGTATTAGCATTCATTAGAACTAGTCAGGGAAATAACACAAAAACTACTAATACCCTGGATGTTAGAGAAGTTCATGCAACAAACCCTCAACTGACAGAGCTAATTGTAATTCTTGCTGCTTAGCACTGAAATTTTTTAACCTTATATCTATGAAGGCAATTATGTGAAGAATTAGTTAATCCCCCAGACATCAGCTTTACCTGCATTATTTTAAGTACCAAAGCTACTGAACAACACAGCCTGTGAGGAGATGGAAAACACTAGGCAGACAGGTAAACATATGCATATGAGCAAACGCTATTTTGGGGTAGCTCCCAAAACAAGCTGTACACTTCCTAAAATAGAGACAGACAAAAGTCTGGAATCTATGCAATCTGCCAGAGAAAGATGAGCTGATCTTCTAAGATACTTTATAAAAAGTATTAGCAGCACATCACAGCCAACAAATACCTGAAACATTATCTGCAAAACTGAAGGGAAAGGTGTCCTGTTGTAGGATTTGTCCTACAGCTGTGACCTTTCAGGTGAAACCTGAAAAAACCCAGCCCATGATGGGTCAGGGAATGGGGGCCCTCAGCTAAAAGTGGGGGTGCAATATCTGAGAAGACACAGGTGGATGTCACAGAACCCTCTGAACTTTCATGGATAGGAAGCAGCAGGCAGTAAGAATGGAAGATTCAATTTCTAGGTGCAATGACACCTCTATTTGTGGTATGTGAGAGGCTGCAGAGTGAACTACCTCGTGTTGGATGGGGAAGGTGGAATCAGATCTCAGAATAAGTTACAACCTCCACTCTTATTCTCCAGAATGCTGTCAAACACAAAGCTTCAAAAGCAGACAGAGATCCAGAGTCTCAAAGCAATGATGAGATCGTGGTGTAGTGAAGAGAGACCTAAATTTACTATGAATTGGGGAAATTTCTGGGATTTGAAGAATTTGTTCTGAAAAGATACTTGTACTTGTTCTATCCAAATGTACCCACTGAAAGTCATAGAAAAATATTTAAGCTAGGAATGGGGAAAAGCCAAAAGGCACACAAGGTGTCCCCCAGGAAACAGTGCTGAAGCTGATTTTGTTCAGCCAAACAAACTACTTAAAAACAATGAACAGAAAAATAAATATTTACATCCAGATGCTTGTAATCTTGTTCTGGTAACCAAAAGTCAAAATGAAGGTTAGGAGCAACAAAAAGACCTCCTAAAACTGAATGAATGATGAAAAAAAAGTGGCCCAAGTGCTTTATGTAGTTATGAATAATGCATCTATAGAAAAACAACATAAACCATGTATACACGATTCCAAACATTGAATTTTTTTAAACCAGGCAGTCAAAGAAGCCAATGAAATGTGATGCCTCATCAAGAACAGCATTTAGAAAAAGGAAGAGGTGTCATTTTTTCAATGCTCAAAAAAGCAGAATTTAATTTCATCTCTCTATTTTGAAATAGTTATCTAGAAGTTTAGAAAGTTAAGTAACCAAGATTCTCCCAAATGCTTTATCTGGCTTGATTTTTCTTATCTGAATAGATAAAAGTTGGGATAAAAGCAGCCCTAAATGTTTAAGGAGTGGAAGACACATCCTAATTTCCCTAATGAAAGCACTTCGTGCTTGTTCATTAATTGTTCTGCTGCCAGACCCCTCAAGGCCTGGCAATGTAGGAAGCAAGTACCTGCGTCCATCAACCTGCAGGAGCAGCCTGCTTAAAAGATTCTCCAAGCATCATTAGCTTAAAAATGTTTTTTCTTAAATTATACAAATGGTGGACCAAGAACTCTGGAAATGTTCAAGCAAATTTCCTGCACCTCACTGGGAATTATGCACTGAATGGATTTGTTCCAGAATAGTTGAAAACCAGCACTTCAGTTTAAGGAAATAAAACATTACAGGCTGTTGTTTTTTTTTTTTTTTTTCCTATATGATAAGTGTATGGATACAGCTATAATGCAGTGTGAAGTCTCAGCTTAGAACTTCTTAGGTTGGATTACAGATCACACTTAAAAGTCTAGTTAGTGTCACAGTTTGCCTGGCACTGACACTGAGTCTGATATTGACAGCTAAAAATACAATATACAACAGAGAGAAATTCTCTGCTGATAGGTGTTTGAAAGACAAAATATGAAATACTTTCTAGCTTGAGTTATTGAATTTAGGCATTGTTTCTGCAGCTTATCTTATCTTAAAAAAAAAATTAAAAATACAACAATATTTTAAGAGCAGCAGGACAAAATATCTATCCCAAAAAATGAGCTCTAGATTCCTTTTCAGGTTATGAGTTGTAAAGAGACTGAAAAGTTAAGTAATGATTTTAAAGCAGAACTGAGAACCTTGATGAAAGTTCTGAGGTGAAATGCAGTTTAAACTTGAATTCTGGCATTTGGACCTGACATTTTAAAGGAAGTGTCTTTAACATGTTCAGAGAAAGCCTGTAGTGAAAAGCAGAGATGACCAACCCAGGTTCTGATAAGTAGTTCACTCCCAAATAACCATGTGGGTGTTACACGGTGATCAGCCTCTACTAAACCATCCTGGACTTCAGAAATGTTTTGTGAACTGAAATAAAATGTGCTGCTGTAACTAAACTGATAAATTTAACCTACTCAGTCAGCACTGAGTTATTTCAGTCCTCTGTGGCCATCAGTTCTGTGGGTTTTGCCTCCTGCTCACATTTTGTTGCCTGCAGTTATCAGCACTTGCTGCCCTACCCAGCCAGAAGTGGGAGAGTGATTGTCCTTCCTCCCAAAAAAGCATGCAGTAACTTACAATTGTAATTTGAGTAACATCTACTGCAAGAAGTGGATGGCATCAGGAATTGTATTCAATAAAACATGGTGAGCCATTGTAGTAACTCCATCTACCAGGTCAATTTCAACTGGAAGTTCCTTCTCACCCATCCCTCTCCCCGCTCATGCTCCTGGCGGGTACTGGTACACACTGAACCCTTTACAAGCTGTTTTATGTCACTAATTTAGCAGAAACTAAATTCAGGAAAGAAAAGGTGGATTGTTTTCTCTCATGGTAGTGACTTCAGGGAATGATCCAGCAACCACTGAAGATAGAGCAAGGCAGAAGGTAGGGTTGGGAGGTCAGCAGCAAGTCATACAGTAAAAAGCAGAACTAAGGAAGATCAAGAGAATGGGAAACATAGCATTCTCCTGATGGAAGCACTGCCAGAAAGACAAAACTACCCATGAAATTGTATCTCGGGACTCTAATTTATATATACCACAGTGACATAAGATTTGCTGCAGCTCCCTTTCAGACACTTTTGTGTCAGACAGGTTCCCACATTCCAGCTGCTGAGGTCAGGAGCTGCCAGCCTGGGAATGCAGGAGAGCACCCTGGCAGAGCACGCCAGAGCAGCACAGATGTGTGTTCAGTGCTGCCTTTGCATGTCCTGTCACACATCTAGCACTCACAACTCTGCATGGAACAGGCAGCCCTAGATTAAAGGGCTGGAGCTATATCTAGACACAGTGGGTAACATCAGAGGAATCTATGTTGCTGCAATTTGCACTTCTTCCAGGCCCCAATAAAACAGAAGTTACACCAAGTTGTGCTCCCTGAGGCTGCTCATGAAATACTCTCTGTATGTGCCTCCATCAATCTGCCAATGCTATTTTCAATGCATAGATCTGTTTCCTCTCAGATGGGTTGGAAGACTGAAATTTTCAAGGTTGTGTAAAGATAGATGAGGTTTATTAAAGCAGGACAATTCCCTAAACCACAACCAAAATCTTAAGCCCAACACAGAATATTAATCCAAGGACCTGGGTTATTGTTACATGGTTACTATATTAATGTATGGTTAAGGAGGAATAGTTTGTTAAATAGGATGTGCTGACTTTGGCTGGGATAAAGTTCATTTTCTTCACAAGTAGCTCATATTTTGACTATAAAATAATTTACTAAATAATTTTGATACTTTCAGGGTCCTCCCTGAAAATTGATTCCTGGTTTTCATCAGCAATGATCACCAGCTCAAATCAAGGAATTTGATGGACACCTGATTTGGCTCTGAAGGATTTTGGCAGGGTTTCTCACAATGGTGCAAATATCAATACAGCCAGATCCTAAAAATGCTCTTTCTTGTTTTACTGGGAAAATTACCACTCTTTTCTTGTTTACCATACTTTCTGTCAGCTCTATGTAATCCTCTAGCAAATCTACTTCAGGAGTGTTAAACTATAGCAAAATTCAGGCTGCTCAAACATCTGGAATTTGGGGGTTAAGCACTGAAAGCTGCTGCAGAGGTGACCTTGTTGAACGGGGAATTCTCATGTCACAGCCAGAGGTGACCAAGGAAATAAACCAAAAATCACTGCCAGAGGGGATTGGTGTGTACTTTGCAGCCAGCTAAGGGCCAGTGACATTCACAAGGTGGGCTCAATTAGTGGAAGGAAACCATTTTGTCCATTTAACTCCTGGTCCTCAAAGGAGGAGGGCATGGGGGTTTTGGGTACAGTGACTATTAGAGATTCCCGCACTGATCCAGAGCACAAATAGTGTCACAGACCATCGCATCTGAGATGTGACTTCATTATCAAAGCCTGCAGGTGATGCCTTAGGAAGGCTGACCTGAAACAGAGACTGGACAGAGGTAGAGAATAAAGCATATATTTATTAAAAGGCCTTTAGGATACACCTTGGGCAGGGCAAGAGCCTGGCCAGGGCTACACCCAAGATGGATTAAAAATGGTCACAAAATGGCTACCCGGTCACAAGGTCTTAAATTTTTTAATGCTTTGGTCCATTTGCATATTGGGGTTTAATCTTCCAATTACAGCTTCAGGTTTTGAGGTCTCATCCTTCTTGTTTCTCCCTTCAGCCCACCATTGTTTGTGCTTTTGGGCCTGAAAGTTGTCCTTGGTCTCCAGCAGGAAAAGGATTTGTTTTGTTTCCCTAATCTGTGAAGAGAGCTGAGTGACACCTCATATGAGGCTCAGAACTGCACCCCTGGGCAGCACAGAATCTGAAAAACATGAAAGTTAAAACTTAAGGCGTCATTTGTTATGTCAAATTAGCTCCACACCTTTCCCACATGAGCTAAGTTACATTATTTTTCAGTCTTTTCTTCCCCTGCTCTTCAGCCTGTGAGTTTATAAGCCTCTGTTTAGGCAACCCCCCCTTTTTTTTTTTTAATGTTTTCAAGGACTTTCACATATCTGCCAGATGCAGCTGATGTCTTCTATCTGCAGTAATATTTGTACTTTTTAGAAGTCTTTTATGCTATTGGCAAGTCAGGTTCAAACGTTCTCTGTTGCAAGGCCAAGCTGCTCTTCAGTTTCTTCCTTGTAATTTATCTCACCAAAATTCTTGGGAAAGCCGTGAATATTTTCTGAATAGCAATGCTTCCCACCAGTTTTGTACAGGTGTTTCTAATGCAGGAAGCTCTGCCCATACTTATATCCTGGAGTCTTTTAACTACAACTGGACTGAAGGGATTAAAAGAAACCAACACCTGTAAATAAGGCCTCTGTTGCTGAGCCACAGCACCAACGATATCAAATAAAAACCCAAGGGAAATCCACTAATGAGAAATACTAGTAACCAGTTCAAAACAAAATACACTTGCTATGAATTTGAATTTATTATAATTTTCTTTTTTTAATTAATTTGATTTTATAATATTTATATTCATTGATTGAGGTTCTTTATGCTCATGTTTTGGATTGATTCGGGAACAAGCAGAAATTACTTCAAAAATATCAGCTCAGAAAGTGCTACAAGCAAAACAGGTGCAGCACTAATAATAACACAAACCACTAAAACATTTTTTAAGAAAATGTAGCAATGAATTTCTATTGTATTCACTGTTTCTCTAAAATCATTTTTAACTATTTCATACTTCTTCTTTCTCTAACAGTCTGACAAAATGTGATTATTTTCTGCTATCTTCCATAGGATGGAAAGGAAGGACAGATATTATTAATAAATGGATTTTTAAAAGCAGAAAAAAACCCAATGGAAAAATAAGACTCTTCAAATTTAACACCTTCTATTTAAAGGTATTGTGCAAGACTTTCTTTTCACCAATGACATTTTAACATATTTGAAGCCAAAATAACATTATTATTTTATTTTAAATTTGGGCAATAAAAGAAGACCAAAACAGACCATTTACTTCTAATCTGTTTTTCACAGTGCCTCTAGTGAAGGTAATATTTGATCTATAAAACATCTTTTTCTTGTTTTTTTTAACCCCCAGCATTGACATAGCAGTAAAGCTGAAAAACTAAGTGATAAATCTTACAGCAGCCATTTCTTTTTGTTCCCCCAAATGTGCTTCCTTTGGTATTACCTGCTAAATGCTTGAAAGCAAAAGATTTACAGTTTTCTAATATCATGTAACTTTCTCTGAAGCCCAGTTAAATACAAAGTCTAACTGAGTGCCTGTCAGGTTTATGTAAAAGGGATGGGACCAATGAGAGATGTCTAAAGAATCATTTCTTGCTTCAGTCTCATGAAGGGTGAGAATGTTTTCACTGCATAAGTTAGAGGTCAGTTGTCAGTGGTCAGTGATCACAAGACCACAGGTTGCAGGGGGTTTTAAAGGTTTATTAGCCAATAATTTGCTGCCACACATATTGTTTTTATTTTCACACAAATAGCTAATTGAACTGTATCACACGTCCTGCCGCAATGCCGACTTTCTTCTCTAATCATACAGTGACACGCAAACTACTTGTTACACCTTAAAACGTTTTTATTATTCTGTAACTACTATGTCCACACTTTAAAATCTTCCACAACCTAGCTTAATATGTTTCTCTCTAAACTACAAATCTACATTTATGCCTATGGTATCTAGATCTGGAAGCCTTTTCCAAGGTCTCAGGTTGAACCTTTTATTCATTCTTGTGTTTGCTCCTGCATGCACAAGACTTTGAGAATTTTCTGTGAGAATTCCCACAGGTGCCCTGGCACACTGCGTGAGTGGAATGAGCAATGGGCCCAGCCAGGGATGTTCCCCAGCCCTGGCAGGATGCTTTGCCTCCTGCAGGTGTTTATCTGTTTCCAGTCCCTTGACAGGATAACCACATTGTCACTTTACCTGAGACACCTGTCCTGGGGTGACTTTATGATGCTGACTTGTATCCCCATTGCGCTGTTCAGCCCAGAAATAACTTCTGCACTTTTAAAAATAAATGTGAGAGTGAAGGGGATTGTCCTGTTTTAGGGCAAATCTGGGAGGAAACCTCTGAATGGGATTCCTCTGGAAAGTAAACTCAAATGGCCCTTCCCCCAGCCGGTCTGAGGGGTAGGAGTGCTCCAAGAACTGCCTCGGAGAAAAGTGGAAAAACTATTTCACAAAGTTCCTACAGGCATAAAGAATGAATACTATGAAACAATAAAACCTTTCATTGTTCTGAAGTGAGATGGTAAAGTCAGAAAGTCCTTCCCGTGGGCAGCTCAGCTCTCAGTCTCCAGTCAGGCCTCTGGAAGTCCAGGCCTCAGTGGGCTGCAATTTTGAGCTCCCGGTGTTCCTCTGGTTTTTTAGTCCAGAGCAGGTTTAAGCAAGCCCAAGAAAAAGAGG